>JAJIBD010038044.1:0-11461 GCA_021461705.1 Cryptotis parvus | reverse complement strand
TTCTATTTTCAATTTTACAAACCATTAGAAATATAAACACTTGTTCCTTGATACGTGTGTCAAGTTCAAGTTTGTTATAATGGCACAAATATATAACACATAGTCCTCTATGAGACTTAGATCTCCAAAAATGAAGTTAGGAGACAAGAGCTGTGTACTTACCACTTTATTTTTAAGCAACATAGGATATCTTGATACTGAACTCAAAACAATCTTGAAGTTTATCAGATGATATGAGAAACTTATAGTATTCTATAGTTTTACATGGGGAAAATTATAACTACAGTTTTTGAGTGACTATATCCCTCCCCAACACTCTCCTCACAGCCTTCGCCACATCCTTGTTGCGGAGAGTATAAATCAGGGATTGAGGGTCGGGGTGATGATGCTATAGAACACAGAGCCAACCTTGTCCTGCAGTGGAGTGTGCTGGGACCTGGGCCTCATATATGAGAAGATGCAGGCACCAAAATAGAGACAAACCACAGTCAGATGAGAGCTACATATGGCAAAGGCATTTCTCTTACTCCCAGCAGATCGCATCTGAATGACTACAGTGGAGAATGAAGGCATAGGATGTAGAGACCAGAAGCATGGGGAAGACAAGAACCAGAATGGTGCTGATGTACACTGTCCTCTCATAAACAGTGATGTCTCCACAGACTGACTTCAGAATAGCTGGAAATTCACAGTAGTAGTGGTGGATTGTTCGAGACCCACAGAAAGGAAAGTGCATCAAGATTGCTGTGTGAATCAGAGAGTTTGTGGATGCTCCCAGCCAGGACATGACAGCCATGATCAGAGCCACCCTCCTGTTGATGATAACAGCATAATGCAGTGGGTGACAGATGGCAACATAACGGTCATAGGACATGAGAGTCAGGAGAACACACTCAGCCCCTCCCACTGACAAGTAGAGGAAGTGCTGGGTAGCACAGCCCACAAAGGAGATGGACTTCCTGCCTGACAGGTAGTTGGCAGCCATCTTGGGGATGGTTGTGGTGATGAACATCAGGTCCATGAGGGAGAGCTGGCTGAGCAGGAAGTACATGGGGGGTGTGCAGCCGGGGGTCAGCACAGATGAGAAAAATGGTGAGGGAGTTGCCACTCCACAGCAACAAGGGCCACCACCAAGATCAAGGAAAAAAGGGAGACGTGGGTGAGGGAGTCATCAAAGAGCCCCTCCAGGATGAAGTCGGCCAGCGAGGACTCATTGCTTGGCCTCATCTCATCGCCCTGCTCAGTCCCTGAGGAAACAGGAAGTGGGTGTAGATGAATATGAGAATCTGGGGGTTAATATACCCAAATCCAGGTACTTTATTATCTGATATTTGGAAATGAGAGTTCTTCTATTTGTTATTATCCAACAGTTCTAATTTAAAGGAACATTAACAAGATTCTGACATAAAATTCAGAAATTCCAATATTTATGGACTCTTTATTTGTGTCTTAGGTGACACCTCCCAGTGACGAGGATAAGTTAAAGCCATGTTATGTCAGTTAAGTCATGGAGATTTCTCTGGCAGTGCTCAGAGGTCTTTCTGTGCTGCACAAGGCTGGAACCTAGATCTCTAGCAGTAAGGATCTGCCCCCTAGTCCTTGACTCATGTTACAGACTCTCTAAAGTACCAAATTTCAACAAGTTTCTTATCATTATGCATGAACTGGATATAAGTTTACACACATATGTACATGTTTATACACACAGAAACCCACAGGCAATAGAATGTCTAAGAATATATACATACTAAAGTTATACGTATTCTCTGTGTTAAAACTATACACATATATTTTGCTTATTATGTCAATCAGGAGTCATCCTGAAAAGGTAAGCTCTAAAAAATATTAGATAATAATGGCTAGAAGGACCAGCAGAGAATACACCACTTGTATTCCTTTGACCAGTATATGTTCGAGACTGGCACCCCATCTGTTTCCACTAATACCACTAGGAGAGTTCCCGGACCACAGAGCCAGGAGTAATCACTAAGCATAGCTCTTTGTGGCCCAAAATAAAAAATCAAAGTTTATATATTTATTTATATTTGTCTAGCAATATACACTGATGTTTACCTCTGTTAACTGTGATCAGGTTAAGACACTGGATAATGCAGTCGCATTTGTGTCTGATGCTAGAACTGAGAGTCTGTGGCAGGAAGTTGGGAAAATACAATAGATTCATTCATCAGGAACAAGTAGGGCGCCCGGAGCTTGAGCAATTACCATCAAGGACAGATTAGAGCTAATTCCTATTGGCCCCATCTGTTGCTGTCACACAGAAGTGGAGCCCTTCCTAAGTCAGCAAAACACACAATTGTTCAGTAGTTAGAGCAGGTAAAAAAAATTTCCCAGGGTAGGGAGAGTAACTGCAGACCTGGCTACTGCTTGACCCCAATGAGGTGAGCCAGAATATGGGCAGCAAGGAGCGGAAATACAGAAAGATACTGTCTCTTCTGCCCTGTGAATCTCCTCAAGCATCCTTGCACTCACCTGACCCAGAAAAAAAAAACCACACAAATATAAGAAGACTGGAATAGGTAACACACCCTAGTACCCTGATTACATTGAAATACTGCAAAGCTATTTGAGCCATTTCATACCAAGTTGTGACATGCACACACCCCCCACACACACACGACCATCTCATTCAACAATGTTTCATCTCAAAATACACAACACAAATTCATCCTTTTTTTCCAACGTGACAAAATGACTCTCATACCCGCAAAGTTTAGTACTGTCTAGCCCAGAAGATGATACTAATTCCATGTATTATTACCTTTGATGTTAATTCTGTCCTCCTGTCTTATTGAGAACCTTTGTTCTTGTCCTATCCTCTGTTGTCTATAAATAAGGAACAAAAAACTGGTATACAAATTTATAATTTACTCCAATAGAAACTAGGAAGAATTAGTGTCACTGTACGTACATAGAAAGTAGTATCTACCAGATATAGAATGACTGCATTCATTTGTGGGATATAAATATATACCAGTTTTCTACTAATTGTTGGAAATAGTAACACCAGACTAGAAGTGAGCATTGAATGTAGGCAAAGATTTACATGATAATCCCTAAGTGTATGTAGGGATAGCCACAATGTGTAAAAAGAAGGGGAGCGAGAGAGAGAGAGCATGCGAGAGAGTGAGAGAGAGACAGAGAGAGAGAGAGAGAGAGAGGAGGAAAAGTGCCTGCTGTATAGGCAGGCTGGGGGAGAGGGGAGAGAATCTGGGGACATTGGTGGTGAGAAATGTGCACTGGTGGAAGGACAGGTGCTGGAACACTGTATAACTAAAACCCAATATGAAGTAATTGTATATCTCACAGTGGTATAATAAATTCTTTTTTAAAAATTAAAAAAAGGGCAAGTGACCTAACCACTGTACTGCTCCAACCCATTATCTTGAGGCTACTTGTATAATAAAATATTTTTTTTAGAAAAAAGAAAAAGTTGGGGCCAGAGCGATAGCCCAGCAGGTAGGGCTTTTGCTTTGCACGCAGGCAGTCCCATGACGGCCCAGGTTCGATCCCTGGCATTCCATATGGTCCCCGAGCACCGCCAGGAGAAAGTCCGGAGTGCAGGAGCCAGGAAGGAAGGAACCCCGGAAGGAAGTGCGGGAGGAAAAAAAAAAAAAAAGAAAAAAAAAAAAAAAAAAAAAAAAAAAAAAAAAAAAAAAAAAAAAAAAAAAAAAAAAAAAAAAAAAGAAAAAAAAAAAAAAAAAAAAAAAAGAAAGAAAAAAAAAAAGAAAGAAAGAAAGAAAGAAAGAAGGAAAAAAGAAAAAGAAGAAAAAAGAAAGTAGTGTCTATTACTTTACATAGAATAGCTCCCATATGGACACACAAAGCCATTCTGTGGATGTCCATCAGAGTTCTTTCAAGCCATTCTTCTTAATGCCCAAGGGCACAAAATTCTGTAGTCACAGCAATAGGATGGAAGCTGTGTAGGGGCTCACCACTTGGACTTCCACTCACCCAAGCATCTCCATGGACTCTGCTGGAAGCCCAATATGCCTGTTGCCAAAAAGCAACATTTATCCCAGATATGGAAGCATTCTTATGGGCATCAGCCCGGTACTTAGTGGGAGCACAGGAGTTTCCTTTCAGGGAAGACAGAGTCCTTTGCTCTGACAGCAATAGACATTTTTTCTGGAAATGCACTTGCCTTTTTGACTGCAATGCTTCTGTCACAGGTACAAGCCATGGAATAATTCATGGATTATTGCTTCATACAGAGAATGCTTTGCTCCCCAGCAGAGCCTCACAAGAAGCCAGAGGAGCCCCCACACCATGAGGGCTGCCATTTTCCACATCCGGACTCCCTCTCCTCAGAGCTCCACCCAGCAGAAGAGATGATCACAGCCAGGCTCATCACCGACCCACCCTGCAGCAGTGTTTTCCAAGCCCAGCCCGATCCAGAGACTCACACACACAGGGCAGAGCTGCTACTTGCTCTCCCTGTGCCCAGCTGATCACGAGGCACCCAGGAGGGATGGCTGGTTCTAGCCCTGGCCCGCCACCCCAGCAGAGCCTCGCAAGAAGCCAGAGGAACCCCCACACCATGAGGGCTGCCATTTTCCACATCCGACTCCCCTCTCCTCAGAGCTTCACCCAGCATAAGAGCTGATCACAGCTCAGCTTTGCACAGCCACTTGCAGCCGCGCTGTTCATCAATAAATGCTCGAGTTTCGAGGCAACTACAAGAGTATTCCACCCACACGGCAGAGCCTGGCAAGCTACCCATATCATATTTGACATGCCAAACAATGTTTGACATGCCAAACATATTTGACATGCCATACCAGTAACAATTATAGACCTCATTCCCATGACTTGATGGAATGGTTTGAGGCTCTTTATGATCCTGGAGTGGGCAGATGCCCTTGGGTTATCTCGCATGTGACAGGACATATTGAGATGTTACTGGTGCCTGCTCAAGTAAATCAATGATCTACGGGAAGTCAAGTGATCAAGTGATCACAGAATGCTATTCCATGAAGCATCACTTCCCAATGTCTGAGGTGCTTGACTTGATCCCTGATCATGTGATTCTCTGGTTCTAATGTATTTTCTAACATCATGAAACAGTGATTTGATAGAATAGTGGAGAGGTATTGTGAAGACACAATTATAGCAACAGTGAGTTGAAAACATTTACGGTCAAATCAGTGTCATTAATGAGGCAACAAAAGTTTGATAAGTGACTCTACTGACTATATGAATTATCCTACTGAGTTGAAATTGGGTGGATAAGGAACATTCTGGAGTTTAGGACCATTATAGGGTATTTTTCTGTAACCTAAAGTACTGAGGTGAAAGCCAAAAGAAAAAACAACCATAGACCCACACAGAACAGCTAACCACACTCACGTTTCAGAAATGAAGACTCGGATCACCCAACCAGAAAAAAGGCCATGCCTAACTGTGGACAAACGGAATAAATAATTAATTGTCAAAGAAAAACAAATAACACCAACAAATAAAATCTGAACAACTGCAGCAGCAACAATGTGACAGTTATATCCATTTCCACCAGTTTTGATAAGTCTTATGTGTGTGTCATTTACTTTTGTAGTCTTCCCCAACCATAATTGCATTTAACATACATTTTACTATTTGTAGTTAAACTCCTACTGAATATTTAACAAAGATACTTAAAGGGGAATATAAATGGACTCAATTAGAGTGAAGAGATAAATAGGGTATTATTGATAAATAACAGATTTTGTGTATTCATAAAGAGAAAGGTTGTCTTATATCTCCTAATTGGGAAAATATGAAATGTTTGGTGTACTTTACATGATGTTGTTGCCTTATGCTGAGTGAAAGGACAATTGAGAGGGCTTACATTTTGTGAATAAGTGTGGCAAGAGAGATGTGCATCAATGTCACACTGACACATAACAACTATACATACATGAAAAAAAGCAAGAAATGCCCTGGGTAGTACTGAGAGTCTTCAGGTGAATTTCCCAAGTGTTCATTATTCTGATGATTACTATTCAGAGAGAGATGTTTAGGATGAAACCCACCTAAAACTGTAAATTATGACAAAAATAGCCACTGCATAATTCTTTTTCATTTTCCTCATAAGCTCACCTGCAACCGGGAGCATTCAGGTTCCCAGGTGACATGTTGTTGTTGTTGTTGTTGTTTTCTTTTTGGGTCACACCCGGTGATGCTCAAAGGTTACTCCTCGCTCTACACTCAGGAATTACTCCTGGCAGAGCTCAGGGGACTATATGGGATGCTGAGATCGAACTCCGGGTTGGCTGTGTGCAAGGCAAATAAATGCCCTACTGGCTGTGTTACTACTCTGGCCTCAGATGTTTGTATTTTTAAACAAAAAGGAGAAGCAAGTGCTTCTTGAGACAACAGTTAAGCCCTATAAAGCGGCACAAGGATGACACTTCTTTCTGCTGCCAAACACAGCTTCTGACTATTTAAAACTAAATTTCCCTTATGCCCCTCTCCCCTTACTCCAATATAGATGAGAAAGTCAACCACGACCCTTTGATTTAGGACCATAATCTCCCCTCTCCCCTCACTGGTCTCCATCAACTCTGCAGATTTTCATATCAAATTGATTTGTGACACTCAAATGACTTCTCTGAAAGCTTTCATCTGATGTGACAGTATCTCTTTACAGCCTGCATGACTGGAAAGCAAGATGGCAATGCCAGGTTCTAAAAGTAGTTCCCTGGAAACCCCTCCCCAATCTCTACTTACCAGAAGACACTATGGACATGGACCAGACTGCATCCACACTGACTGATAAATTGGCCTTGGACCATGAAAGAATCCTCTCCTGAGTTCATCAGACCTCTTTCTCCCACACAAATCTCAGTTACAAGAGAAACATTGTCGAGGAGATTGTCCACCCGGGCATTTTTATATTGACTTCCTGAGACAAAAGAACCACCAGAGGGGGAAAAACATTTAACTGTGTGATTCTCTTGTAATCTGGTCTCAGATTTTGACCTCCTTCAGAAAGCAGTAGGAAACATGAACTAACTAAACTTCTGTAACTGCACTAAGAGGAGCTTGGAATCATGCAGAGCTTCCACTGACTCTCACCATGCCAGTAGTGCAGTGAGGGCTTGAACAATGACATTATCCATAAACACTAACTAGCAGAAATATCTTAATGCCAACCTTTATCATCAATATGCAAAGTCGAAAGAAAGCTCGTTCTGAATTTTCTGCTTCGTTGGATCACAGAGGACTGCTCTGCTTTTGCTTAGTCTAGAAGACAAGAATTTGGCTCTATTTCTGGTGGCCTCAGAATAAGTTTCTTACTCACTGCATGGATGTTTCCTTGCAGAAACATGTAGTAGTTTACATGTAGCCACATGTAAACTGTGACTACAGTTTACATGAGGACAAATTTGGCCCAACTCAGCCAATCAGAGAAAATAGGATCTTAAGGGGTGATATAGGAAACAGCTGCTAACCCAGAGGACCTAGGTTTCAGCTATAGTTAATTGTGGACATGAATATCTGCCCCGAGGGATGTCAGCCCAGAGGCACATCCTGACCCTCTGCAGGAGAAAAGTACTCGAGAGGCCAATTAACCTTGCTATGGGCACTGAGCTAAGAAATACCTAGGGGCTTTGTTGGCAGCTTGTTCTGAGAGATGGGCAATGAGATATTTTGGTGTGTGACACGAAGGAATGACATGGGAATATCTTCTCCAAAGTTACTTCTCCATGGAGCAAAACAATCTTAAATGTCCCTGACTATATTTTCATTGTGAGTCTCATAATGATCATGGTACTTGTCTATCATCTTAAGTTCCTGGTCACTGTTTTACCTCAAATTTTGTCTGCTCATTTGAAGTGACAAATGCACTACTCCTCTTAGTGCATTACCAAAGATACCCAGGCTTTAGTACTATCTCTATACTCAGGGCTCATTCCTAGGGCATCCAGTGGGGCTCAGAAGACACTGTGGAATCTGTGATGAAACCAAGATCTGGCAGACCCACAACCAACTCTTTGAAAGATATCTCTGGCCCAAGGTGTTACTATTAATACTTTCAGGAATCTGAAGTCCTATAACCTCCCACAACTGAAACAAGAAGACCTCCAACACCTGAATAAGCCTATCACCATCAAGGAAATTGAAACAGTAATTGAAAGTCTTCCCAAACACAAAAGCTCAGGTCCAGATGGTTTCACTAGTGAATTCTTCCAAACCTTTAAAAAGGACTTACTGCCAGTCCTTTTCAAGTTCTTCCAGGAAAAAGAAGAAACAGAAACTCTCCCCAAACAGCTTCTACGAGGCACATATCACTCTGATACCCAAAGCAGGGAAAGACAACACAAAGAAAGAAAATTATAGACCAGTCTCCCTGATGAACACAGATGCTAAGATCTTCAACAAAATACTAGCAAACCTAATCCAAAGACTCATCAAAAAGATTATACATCATGACCAAGTAGGATTCATCCCGGGAATGCAAGGATGGTTCAACATTCGCAAATCAATCAACATAATACATCATATCAATAAGAGAACAAATAAAAACCATATGATCCTATCAATAGATGCAGAGACAGCATTTGACAAGATCCAACACCCGTTCATGATTAAAACCCTACAAAAAATGGGAATCGAAGGAACCTTCCTCAAGATAGTTACAGCCATCTACCAAAAGCCCACAGCAAGGATCGTTCTCAATGGAGAAAAGCTGAAAGCCTTCCCCCTAAGATCAGGGACAAGATAAGATTGCCCTCTCTCACCTCTTTTATTCAATATAGTACTGGAAGTAAGTGTCATAGCAATTAGAGAAGAAAAGGACATTAAGGGCATCCAGATAGGCAAGGAAAAAGTCAAGTTATCACTATTCGAGATGATATGATATTATACCTAAAGAACCCTAAACTCTCTACCAATAAAACTCCTAGAAACAATAAACGCTTATAGCAGAGTAGCAGGTTAAAAAATCAATACCCAAAAGTCAGTGGCTTTCCTATATAGAAATAATGAAATAGAGGAAAGTGACATAAAGAAAATGATCCCATTCACAATTGTGCCACAGAATATTAAATACCTGGGAATCAGTTTGACGAAGAATGTAAAGGACCTACACAAAGAGAACCACAAAGCATTGCTTCAAGAAATAAAAGAGGACACAAGGAAGTGGAAACACATTCCCTGCTCATGGATCAGGAGAATCAACATGGTCAAAATGGTAATACTCCCTAGAGCTTTATACAGATTCAATGCGGTCCCTATAAGGATACCCATGACATTCTTCAAAGAAATTGACCAAACACTTCTTAAATTTGCATGGAATAATAAACCCTCACGGATAGCTAAAGCAATCCTTGGGAAAAAGAAGATGGGAGGCATCACCTTTCCCAACTTCGAACTCTACTACATAGCAGTGGTAATTAAAACAGCATGGTATTGGAATAAAAACAGACCTGTGGACCTGTGGAATAGAGTTGATTATCCTGACAACCAACCCTAAACACATGAACAATTAATCTTTGATAAAGGAGCAAAAAATATGAAATGGAGCAAGGGAAAGCCTCTTCAACAAGTGGTGTGGGGAAAACTGGGCAGCTACAAGTGAAAAAATGAACTTTGACCTCTGTCTAACACCATACAAAAATCAGATCAAAATGACTAAAGATCTCAATATCAGACCTGAATCCATAAAGTACATTGAAGAAAACGAAAACCCTCCACGACACTGAAGCTAAGGACATCTTCAAAGAAGAAACACCACTAACAAAACAACTAAAAGAAAAAGATTATCATATGGGACTACATGAAGCTAAAAAAGCTTCTGCACCTCAAAAGAAACAATGACCAAGATACAAAGACAGTCCACAGAATGGGAAAAAATATTCACCCAATACCCATATGATAAGTGGTTAATATCCAGGATATATCAGCACTGGTAGAACTTTACAAGAAGGAAACAGCCAACCCCATCAAAAAATGGGGAGAAGAAATGAACAGAAACTTCGACAAGGAAGAGGTTCAAATGGCCAAAAGACAATGAAAAAATGCTCATCATCATTAGTCATCAGAGAGATGCAAATCAAAACAACAATGAGATATCATCTCACACCACAGAGACTGGCATATATCCTGAAGAGCAAGAGCAACAAATGCTGGCGAGGATGCAGGGAAAAAAGGGACTCTCATCCATTGTTGGTGGGAATGTTGTTTAGTACAGCCTTTTTGGAAAACAATATGGACATTCCTCCAAAAACTAGAAATTGAGCTCCCATTTGACCCAACCATACCACTCCTGGGAATATACCCTGGAAAGCCTAAAATATGCAGCGGAAACACCATCCCTACTTTTATGTTCATAGCAGCATTATTCACAATAGCCGGAATCTGGAAACAACCAAAGTGTCCGAGATCGATGACTGGATAAAGAAACTTTGGTATATCTACACAATTGAATACTATGCACCTGTCAGAAAAAATGAAGTTATGAAATTTGCCTATAAATGGATGGACATGGGGAGGATCATGTTGAGTGAAATTAGCCAAAAAGGAGATAGACGGATATAGAATGACTGCATTTATTTGCATGAATAAATATATATATGTACATATTATGATACCAATATCCAAGATCAGGCGAAACATGGAACAGGAGGTCTTGTCAAAGGTGGAAATTATCACAAACGTGAGGGAGTCAGAAGCTAGGTAAGACAGAGAATGGAACAGTGTGCTAATAATTGTCAAAAGTGCTGATACCAACCTAGAACTGAGCATTAAATACAGTCAAAAAATACACATGACAACCTCTTAATGTATGTATTATAATCCACAATGTGGAAGGGAAGGAAAAGAGAAAGAGAGAGAGAGAGAGAGAGAGAGAGAAAGAAAGAAATTAAGAAACCTGCCACAGAGGCAGGCTAGGGAGGGGGAGGGAATCGGGGGACATTGGTGGTGGGAAATGGGCACTGGTGGAGGGATGGGTGCTGGAACACTGTATGCCCAAAACCCAAATATGAACATCTTATTAACATCTTTGTAACTTATATCTCACGGTGGTATAATAAAATATTAAATAAAAAAATAAAATTGAAAAATTTAAAAGAAAAGAGATGTCTACATTTTTGTTCTTTTTCTAGAGTAAATAGAAACATGAATCACCAAAAAAATACCTTTCAGGAATCTTTAGCCTTTTTATTGATTGACCTGTAGTTAACATCCAACCAACAGCAAGTGCTACCTTCTAGTTCACCCTCATCAACATATTGTTAGTATTTTTATCTAAATTGTTAAAAGAGGTCTGAGATGATGGTTTTTGTTTTCCTGATATGTGACAGTGACTATCTTATCACATGCCTGTTGGTCCTCTTTGTCTTCTTTGGAAAAGTGAAGATCACACTCAAATGAAATATTTTAAGTTTTATTTTCCAATATTTATTATACCACCCTGAGATACACAATTACAAAACTGTTCATGAAAGAGTTTCAGTCA
>JAJIBD010038042.1:0-42252 GCA_021461705.1 Cryptotis parvus | reverse complement strand
TCCACTGGCAGGGGAGGGTCAAATATACCCTCAGGTAATTTCTCCAGCACCCCCACCCTAGGTGGCCCTATTATAAAGATAATTTTTTGAGCCAAGATCTGCTTGTAAATGCCTTTATAGTGGTAGAGAAGGGGGTTTCTGAGATGGCATGTCTCTGTACCAAACACTAACACTAATGCCAGTTAAATATTTCTCCAAGCCTTCACAGGTCTCATCTACTTCACGGTAGTTTTGTATTTTAGTTGCCTTTGAGTTATCAGGAAGCCATGCTTGCTTGCTTGGAGGCAAACAGCATTTCTCTCTGGTCTAATTACTTAGAGATCCAACGTGGTCAGGCAAATATGCTGGTAAGATCTAGCTAGTCCCACAAGATTGTGTTAGCATGAGAGAACATTTATACCAGCCAGTAGTGAATACATGGTCAGATAAGACTGCCACATTCAGACTACCCCCTATCTATGAAGTGGCCTTCAGGAGGCAATCCAGGGCAGATGCAGAGGCCTAGGCTTTTAGGTGTCCTGCAACAGGCACGTTAACTTGTTATGTTATCGTTTAAGGCTTTAGGTAGAATTCGTTGGACTTAATTACATTTACCTCATGTAATCTATGCTCTGTCTTATAAGGCTATACTTAATAGCATTTAATGCCTGATTTGATTTAAATTTGCAATTCTTAATTAACTTCATCAGAAATGATTTGTGTAAAAAATATTTTTGTTGTTTAATCATTCACAGGCTTGATGATTTTTAGCTTTGACTATTGAAATCCAGCATAAATTAAAAACAATGTAAGCAGTCAAAATAGATATTTTAATAAAGTTTTAAGTTAAAATAATGTGTCTGACTTCACTATTTATAAATACCTTAAGTATATCTTTAAAAATTTTGTAGTACACTGGTGAAAATAAATCATTTTGTATTTAAGGTTAAGATATTTGGATTCAACAAAACCCTGTTAAAATTTACTGAATCATTGTTTTGCCCTATTTTCACTTTAGCTATGAGCATCATCATAGTGTATATATTGCAAACACAAATCTCTGACCTACCTAAAGGGTTTAAGTTAAGAAAATCTTAAGAAAACATAAGCAATTCAAAGTAGATTTTATTTCTTTTTTAAAAAGTTATCCCTACTTACTTTTTGTGATCAATGTTTCTCCACAGTCCTTCCACTTCTGTGTACTTTCTACCTATTATTGATGTTGTCATTAAATCCCACTCGTTTTTCTCTGAATGAAATAGTCTAGTTTTTACCCCTTTTAACTTCTACTCTAAGGGAGTCCTTTAAACTTAGAAAAAGCTTTCCAGGCAGACTGAGGATAAGAACAAGGATAATGGCAGCTGGAGTTTTCTTGGCATGATTGAGGAGCAAAATGATCTAGCTGGTGGGAATGGAGAAGTCTAGTAGAAACAAATTGAATGAGAAAATTATCAGGGGAGCCAAGTACTGTATGACAAGCTGCACTAAAGATGTTGGGATTAAACGGCTTGCTGGGAAAGAGGGAAAGTTGTTAGAGGCTTTTTGAGAGGATTAGCACAATTTTGAAAACAGTTGAACATAATTCCCAATAATTGGTGTGCTATGTATTAAAATTGAAAGAGTTGAAAAGAGGAAGTTCAGAGACCATTTAAAGTCTGCACAACACCTATCTATATAGCAGATGGCATAGCTTGAATTGTGGAAGATATGGAAGCGGCAGAAAAAACTTCATCATGATTTGATGATGAGTAAAATGCGGACAATAAAGGGGGAAAAGAGGGGAAACCAGCTCATGTTTTGGTCTTAAACACTGTGTCCTTATACAAGCAGTTTATTATGTTTATATTTCAAAGAAATGTATAACATGTATATTAAAATGCTGCATATTTGATGATTTGAGATAAAGTGCATATTCATCTGTGAAAAAATAACTACAATCTCTGCATAAGCGCATCATTTTCAAATGTTGCCTTTTACTCATTATTGCTTTTGTCCTTTCTTAATCATCATCTTTATTATTATTGTTGTTGTTATTGTGTGATAGGAATACAACAAAAGATCTAGACAATTTGGGGGTGTCATTTTCTATTGTGGGGTGTTATTGACTTTGTGTGCACAGGCAGTGCTCAGGGCTTACTCCTGGCTCTGAATTCAGGGTAGCATGCTGAGGATCATATATGGCACCAGGGATTGCACTCCACCAGCACCTTAACCCATATACTATCTCTCTGATTCCAAAATCTAATAAAGTTGAGTAAGTTTAACAATGTGTAGTAAGTAGCAGAGGGAATAGAAGTATTAACTTTAAATCGATGTTCAAGGGTTTTGTTAGCAAGTAGTTCTGAGACAGAGGATAGTATGTGGGCAAGAATGAATATATTGATAGGGGAAACTGAAACAACTTTCACTGTGTGTCAATAATAAACAAGAAGGTAGATTAAATACTGGTAATAAAAGGAGGGGGATAACGTCCCACTATGCATCAGTAAGACAGGAAACCTGTACACAGGGGGTGGATGTCCTTGTATTCTCTAACCATGAAGGAATATTATTTGATTTTTTTAATAGGATACTATGAAAGCACCAATAAAGGGAGATTTGTATGTGATTTTGAGAATATGTAGACTGTTTTCTTTCTCAAATTTATTATTTTCAAGAAAATGATTAGTGGGAGGGTATGTTCTAAGTTGGACAGACAAGATGTGCGAAATAAATGTCAATGAGATCGACTGAGTAAATTTGCTCAGTTAAATATTTTAGAATTGGGGCTGATGAAATAAGACAGTAAGAAGTGTGCCTTGCCAGCAGTCACCTGGTCCAATTCCTGGTACCACATGAGTCTTCTACCCACACCTCCACACCCAGTAGCAATCCCTGAGTCAACAGGCAGAGTTATCCTAAAACAAACAACAAAAATGATCTAGTTGATGATAACAACTGTAGACTTAGATGCACATAAATTAAATTGTGACCACTTACTAGTTTTGAGTATTCTACATCCATGAGGAAATATAATGGCACCAATAAGGTGTAGGAAAAGAATAGAAAACTATCAATATTACTGAATTCAAACTGAGGTGTGTAGTGAGGTGACCTTCAAAGTTAAAGGCAATGAATTTAAAGAGAATAGCATGAGTCATTGATTTTAATCTTTAAAGGAGAGAAACAAGAGTATGAAATAGATGACAGACAGGACAATCAATACTAAGGATTGCCAGTGGGAAAAAAAATTTTTTTCAGTTAGATTTTCAGACTCTTCAGAATGTGAAAATGCAAAAAGTAATATAAAGTTGTTGAAAAGCATGCTCTAAAAAATTAAAGGATGCTAATTACTGGGGGATCGAGTGAAGTAGTATTGGGAAAGGAGGATTAAATGCCACAGGTGATGAGGAACTGATAATGAGGAAAGAATCAGAGAGAAAAATAGAAAGACAGGCAGGAGAGGAACAAGGGAGGGAGGGCCAGAAAGAGAGGAGGTGAGAGAGAAGAGAATTGATACATAATAAAGGTAAATGTCAGATGTTGTCCTGAAGAGGACAGGATGTCAGAGGATAAAGTCTGACATAAAAAAGCATCACAATTCAATGACAATTAGGAGCAGAGCTACAGTAACAAGCAAGAATTAATAAGAACTTTCTTGTAACTTCCCTTGAACTGAGAGATTTTAAAGTTCTACTCTTAGATAGGCTGAATTCTCAAGAAAAACCCAGAATTTCTATTAGAGTGAGAAAAAAAGGGGTTATTCAGAAATAACATTAGAATAGAAAGAACTTTGCTTAAGTTAGACTTTTTTCCTCCATAGGTCATACAGGAAGAGTTTGGTTCAACAGAAGATGAAATTTGAAAAGAATTTGCAGAGATGAAGGAGGCATAAGCCTGAACATTAAATTTCCTGTGGTTACTGAGGTCAACACTGATAGAAGGAAGGATGAATTCACCCAGAAAATTCTCACATAAAAAGGTCACAGATTCTATTTAATTATAACCTCCTTCCTGGATTATCTCTTAAACAAAGTGTGGTCATTTACATTAATATGAGTAAGGTGAAAGTAAATTTGCCAAAATTTATAGAAATATTTCTGTCCCCTTTAAAGTCTGCCAACAGCAACATCAATTCTATGCATTAAGTATCTCCCAAGGGCAGAACATTAGGATATAGTTGTCATATTTACTTTTTGTGCATATTTTGAAATATTTGGCTAGAGTTTCAACAGAATTATTTTAAATTACACATTTCCTTTAAAGCTTATTTTTATAAAGTGTTCCATCCTGGGCACCTTGTGATCAGCTGGTCACAAGGAGAGCCAGTATCAGCTCTGCCCCATGTATGTGAGTCTCTGGATCAGGCATATCTGGGCTGGACATGAAAAAAGACTGCTGTAGGGTGGAACTCTGATTAGCTGGGCTTGTGATCAGCTCTTCTGCTGGGTGGAGCTCTGATGAGATGGGGGGTGGTCCAGATGTGGAAATGGTGGCATTCTTGGTGTGGAGGTTCAAGCCCTGGCCCGCCATCCCAGCAGAGCCTAGCAAGAAGCCAGAGGAACCCCTCTCAACATGAGGGCCACCATTTTCCACATCTGTACTCCCCAATTAGTCAGAACTCCACCCAGCAGAAGAGCTGACACAAGCGCGGCTCATGCGGCCACTTTGCAGCAGTGCTATTCATCAAAAAATGCACGAGATGAGAGGAGAATACAAGAGCATCTAACCAGCATGGCAGATGGGATGTGTCTTATTTCATATGCCAAATACCAGTAACAATTATAGACCTCATTCCCATGACCTGATGGAATGGTTTGAGACTCTTTATGTTCCTGGAGCAAGCAGAAGCCCTTGGGATACACTAGCATCTAACAGGACATATGGAGATGTTACTGGTGCCCACTCAAGCAAATCGATGAACTGAAGACAAGTGATACAAGTGATTTATAAAGTGTTTCACAAAATTACTATAAAAATGTAAAAAGTGACAAATATTTAGGCATTTTCCTGCATCATGAATTAATACAATCTACTGTTTCTTGGTAGGAAAATGTATAATAATTGTCTCTTTTTAAATATCACCCCATGTCTAAATTATAATCTGAGCCAGGTATAAATAAATAAATTTACATATAATTTAAAGATAGATACAACTCACTTCTACCTCTTTATATAATATCACTTATATATAGTAACCATATGCATACATAACTCTATTATAAAAATTTAAATATATAGATAAAATGGCCCAGCTCTATATCTATATTCTCATCATTTATTCTCAAAATATAGATCATTCTCTATATTTTTTAAGAATTATTTAGGATAGTTAAACAGTTATTTCTAAACCACAAAGCATCTCCTAAACAATATCCTTAATGTATGATATACTAAAAGTCTGCAAACATAGATATGGATGCAGCTATTTAGCTAGATGGGCAGGCAGATTTATAAATTCAGCACAAATATATGCTCCTCTCCACTTATTCATTCAATTTACGAAATATAGAGAGGAAAAACATTTTAGGGCTCCAACCACTGTCCAAATATCCCATGGATCCACTCCTTTTCTCGTCCAACTAGAAAATTAGACTGATTTTTAGAGCCTGAGGGTGCAAAGATGTTAGTTCCCTGTAGGGTTGGACCCAACATGGTCAACTGAGTGATACTGAGGAGCAACCGAGACCATACCTTGATGTTTTCTATGTGCGTGTAGATGATGAGAATCCCCCCTCACAATGTTTTCGTGTGGCGTTATATAGTACAGGGAAGCAAATTTATCCAGGACATGTGAATGGCATGAAATCAAACCTGCATGTTATCTCCCTGACCAGGAGACATTTTTTAAAAGACATTCTCTGTGCTTGCTATACATTCCCATAGTAAATCCCTCTTTATCATTCACATAATCCAAACATCTTAATAAAATTGTAGATTATAATAGTGGAAACTGAGGAAAAAAGGTCAAAATGGAGTTAGCAAGCGTGTTTCTACTACAAACTAGAGTTAATTCCACCAGACTTTCTCAGGCATTAGAGAAAGCATGTTTTAGAGGCATTCCACTCTAACACAGAAGTAGATGAGATGTTTATCTGCACACTTCTGTTAACAGCTTTCCTCAAGGAATTATTCTTCAGGCCTTAATTTGCCACTTCTATAAGCAAAACAAGAAGTAATGACAACATAAAATCCTTCAGCAAAGAGCCCATATGCTTTCAGAGAAATCAAGTGATTGGAATAGAAAGGGCAAGGGCAAAGAGGATGTCGTGTTTTTAACAGAATCATTTATGAAATCTATAAACATATGATCTTGAATGTGCTAGAATTTGGATGTGATTTTCTAATTATATTTTGTTGGATTCTTTATCAAAGACCAATTGACCCTATAATGTGTAGATTATTTCTGTGCTTTCTTTTGCTATTCAGTTGATTCATATGTCAGTATTTATGCCAAAAAACACAATTCAATTATAGAGTGTAATAATTCATTTTTAAATCAGAACGCGTAATGTTTTAAAATAGTAGACAAAAACCTAATACTAGCAGTAATTAGTATGACTATTATCAAGCAATTATAACGGCTATTATTAAGAAAACTCATCAATAATAAAAAAAACAGAGCAGCAAGTGTTTTTGAGAAGATGGGATTCATATACTATTAATGTAGTGGAATTGTGGGATACTGACCAAGAAGCCAATAGGCAAAGTAGATTTAAGAAGGAATGGCTAGCTTATTTCACATGCACATCTGACCAGGAACATAAAAGAAAGGAGTAGACCCTCAGCCTCTTTCATAGTTCATACACAGTGTAATAAAAGTACATGCAGTGATTAACACATTTTTTTGATTAGTACATCCTTATATGTCTTTTTTTTAAGTATTTTATTATACCACCGTGAGATATACAAATAAAAGATATACAATTAAAAAGTTCATGTTTGGGTTTTGGTCATACAGTGTTTCAGCACCCGTCCCTCCACCAGTGCCCATCTCCCACCACCAACATCCCCCGGTTCCCTCCCCTTCCCCAGCCCTGCTCCATGGCAGGTTCTTTATTTCTTTCCCTTTCTCTCTCTTTCTCTTTTCCTTCCCTTCCAGACTATGGATTACAGAACATACATTAAAAGGTTGTCATGTGTATCCTTTTTGCCTCTATTTAATGCTCAGTTCTAGGTTGGCATTAGTACCCTCGACTATTATTAGCACCCTGTTCCATTTTCTGTCTTACCTAAACTCTGACTCCCACACGTTTGTGATAATCTCCACCTTTGACAAGACCTCCTGATATATGTTTCACTTGACCTTGGATATTGGTATCATAATATGTACATATATATTTATGCCATGCAAATAAATGCAGTCATTCTGTATCTGTCTCTCTCCTTCTGGCTAATTTCCGCCGGGGACCGATCCTTATATGTCTTAAAAGTTAATTTCTTAAAGTTTTTTGCAACCCATCAGAAACTGCTTTTACTGTCTTAATACACCTAAATGGTGTCTAAAACCCCCTTAATTCCCCTTCATTAATGGATATGTTAAATGGTAAAATTGCTTAGAAAAGCACTAATAAAATTTCATAAAAATATAACTGAAATTGTGTATAGAATAGTAATCTTACTTCTGCTCATATATCCAAATTAATTCAAATCTTGAATTTTGAAGAAATGCATGTTCTCCTGGTTTTTGTTTTGTGTAATTTCACTAATACATGAAAAATAATCTAGATGTCAGCTCATGAGAAAGCAGATGAATGAAATGAATTAAATAAAAAAAAAACATCATTTCTCTTTAAATATAGAAAACATTTGGGGCCAGAGTGATAGCCCAGTGGGTAGGGCATTTGCCTTGCATGCGGCTGGCCTATGCTGGCCCGGGTTTGATCCCCGACATCCCATATGGTCCCCGAGCACCGCCAGGAGTAATTCCTGAGTGCACAGCCAGGAGTAACCCCTGAGCGTCCCGGTGTGACCCAAAAAGCAAATAAATAAATAAATAAATAAATAAATAAATAAATAAATAAATAAATAAAATATTGACATTGTTGACAGCATAAGTGAATGAACATGGAGGATTTATGCTAAGAGAATGAAGCCAGTCACAAAATGGAAACTATTCATGATGTTATTTATGTGAAGTATTTAAAGCAGCAAAAGTAAATAGACCCAGAAAATATAACGAGTGCCAGGATCTGGAGAGAAGGAGGAATGTTTTTTCAGTTATTTGTTTAACTGATACAAAGTTCTGATTATGCAAGATGAATATATTCTAGAGATTGGTTGTGCAGCAATGTGTTTATAGCTAGCAAAACCATTGTGGGTGCAGAAACATTTTAAAGATGATAGCTTTCCCGGTAAATGTCATTATCAAAGAGTTCATTAATTAATAAATCTTATGAATGATGGTTCAAAAGATAATAGGAAATTAAAAATTATGTTGCTAGTTCAACGACTAGTACCCAGGTCAAATTATTTAGTACTACATCAGGAAATCAGATAAAATATACATACAAAACAATCTCATGCACCAGTTTAAATATGCTCACAGTGGAAAAATGTTATTTAAATATACAGTGTTAACCAAAGTAACATAATTAAAGTCATATGTTGTATCGATATTTATGGCATTCTCACTATGCCTACTAGAGATAACAATTTTAATAAATGCTTGATAATTGCCAAGGGCAATTTTTCATGTATCTCCATATAATGACCTGTAGATGAGTATAATGACCTGTAGATGGGTAATGACAATTTTCAGTATTGAAAGTTCTCCTGCAAAGAGCTTCTGAGAATGTAATTTCACTAAAATTGATTTCCTTCTCCTCATTACCAAAACCTTTCAATAGAAGAAATATGGATTAATAACTTTGCAGCACCAGAGATCTTATATTTTCCATTATATTAACATTCTTTCATTGTCCACCTAAATAACTATGTATGCAAAGTTTAATATCTTGATTAAACACTAGTAGAAAAGAATTTGGGTCAGAGCGATAGTCCAGCAGGAAGGGCGTTTGTCTTGCATGAGGCCAACCAAGTTCGATCCCCGGCATCCCATATGGTACCCCACGAGTGCCAGGAGAAATTCCTGAGTGCAGAGCCAGGAGCAACCCCTGAGCATCCCTGGGTGTGACCCAAAAAGATAAAAAAAAAGAATCTTCTCATATAAGAAAGTAATTGTTGACTTCTTTTTGCTAAATGACAGTGATTAACTTCTAAACCATCCTGAATGCAAAAAGCAAATAAAATATTTTCTATTCTTAGTTCCTTTGGTAACTAGATTACAGAACTGAGTAGATATTTAATTTTATAAAAATCACCTTTAAATTAGATACTCTGTTGTGTCACATGACCGCAATAATAAGAACAAAAAATTTCAAAATTTTAGCCACTTACATATTCACGCTTTAAAAAATTTACATGCAATATATTTTTATGTATTTATTGGTTTGTGGGTCACACACACATGGTTGTGATCTGGGATATTGCTGGCTCTGCGCTCAGGAATCACTCCCTGGCAGTACCTGGGAGTGAAGAATCATATTTGGTGCTGGGATAGAACACTGACTGCATGCAAGACAAGCATGCTACGCTCTGTACTAACTCTCTGGTCCCTACATGCAATTTTAAAATACCTGCTTTGTACATCCCTGGATTTTAGCTCATAGAGATTAATACATTACTAATTTTTACTATTATACTATGCAAGCCTAGGTGCTTTAATAAAGAGAAATATAAACACAATTATATGTTCCAGAGAGATTTATTGTGGATTCTATTTTTGAGGAGCAAGGGAGGAATTCATAAAAAAAAAATCAGGGAAAGCTTTCAGGTCAGTATATACCCCTTGGGTTTTTTAGGAGAAAGAAGGTTGAATACAGAGCCTCAGACCACTACACAGTTCTAATGAACTTGTATCAGACAAATCGAGAGATCATGAGTCCGAATTCAATTTCAGGAAAATCTCACATTTCTTAGAAATGGTCCAGAAGTGCCTTTGCATGTTCAGTCATGAAAAAGCTGCTTATAAATGACAAGTTGAATTTATATAGCAATATGCTACTTAGCAATAAAAATTTAGCCTTACCTCATTGTATAACTACGCACCTTTTATGACCACTATATTTCTCCATATGCCTCATGTAGTATCCATTTAGTTTTAATCTCTATGCAATTCAGAAATACCTCCTACATGGTTCCTATTAGCCCTTTTTTATGAAAAAAAAATCGCAAAGATGGGATCAAAAATGCACCTTTTATCACTGCAATTGGTTTTTGACTAAAATTGCTACTCAACCTCTAGTCAGTGAATTCTGGATTGAAAATATGGCAAAGGATTATACCTTTGTATTCAAGTACCTCCCCTTCAAAAGAAGCTTCTTGTTTTATAATTTCCCCGTTTCTTCTGGTTAATGGTTTTTATTCAGAATTCAATGGAGAATAGACCAATGGAATTTATTATAAGAATTCACTTACACGGTGATGAAGGCAGGTGAAGATCTGATGAGGTATTGTCTGCCAGCTGAAGAACATGAAGGCAGAATGGCAGAAAGGTTCATAATGAGATTCAATCCAATTCAGAGGACTAAGAATTTAGGGCCCTGGTCTGAATGCCAAAGCCCCCAAACAAGAGCAACAATGTCTGAGAGAAAGGGAAGAAGAAGGGCTTAGTGAAAGCAGAAAGAGATTTGGCTCCCCTCCCAATCTTTTTGTTCTATTTGGGTGCTCAACTAATTTAATAATTCCTGCGCACATTGGAAAATGTAATATGCTCTATTAAACTCAAAGGTAATGGGGAAACCCTCATCAATAGAAAAAGCAAAACATGGGGCTGGAGCGATAGCACAGCAAGGAAGGCATTTGCCTTCATGCGGCAGAACCAGATCGCTTCGAGAATCCTTATGGTCTCAGCACCACTAGATATGATCCTGAGTGCAAAGCCGGTGGTAAACCCTGAGCATCACTGGTGCTGCACACACCCCTCTAAAAAAAGCCAAAACTCTTTTTTTACCATTTCTGCAGAACTAGACTTTACTTTTGGCTGCTTATCTATGAGATATACTAAATTAATTATGCCCACCAGTCCCTACATATCGAGCACCTCTGCCCCAAGCTCCTACTCTAGCCTCAAACATTACTGACAATGGAGACAGAATACTTCTAGAAGTCAAGCATTGTCCTTTCAACATCGACTACCTTGTTTCCACAATCCTATTACTCCAGCACCCTTGATATCAGCACTGGCCCATTTTCAGAAGTGTGTCAGTGATAGTCAGATGCAGTAAAGAAGTGAATAGCACCAGGCCCAGACAAAGTCAGACCCAAACGCCTGAAGAATCTGCCATCAGTACTCGTCAATACACTGGCTTGGCTCTTCACACACTATTTGTTAAATGCAAGGTGCACTTCCAATGGAAAACCAGCTGGACAGTTCTACTGTTCAAGAAGGGCGACATTCACAACATTGGCAACTATCGCTCAATCTGCCTGTTGTCTGTCATCTATAAGCTGTTCACTTGAGTTATCCTGAACAGGATTGGCAGAACATTAGATGAAGGACAACCATGCGAGTAAGCTGACTTCTGAAAAGGATTGAGCACAATAGACCATATCCACACGGTAACCAAGCTCATTGAGATTTGTAGGGAGTACAAGATGCCGCTCTGTTTCACGTTTATTGATTTAAAGAAAGCCTTTGATCCTGTTGGGACTGAAGTGGTCATTAAAGCCCTAACCAAACAGGGTGTTCAAACCCAATATATCAAGATCCTTCGTGAGCTGTATTACAGATTCACCACCAGGATCTCACCATTCTACAAGGAAGTATCACTGATGTCAAAAGAGGGGTTCAGCAGGGTGATACCATTTCACCAAAACTCTTCAGCACCACCCTCGAGAACATCATGCAACACTTAGAATGGGAAGGAATGGGAGTGAAGATAGACGGTCAGCAACTACACCACCTCTGCTTCGATGATGACATCTTTCTAATAACACCAAACATTAGCCAAGCGGCACAAATGCTGGCTGACTTCGACCAAGAATGTGGAAATATAGGACTACAGTGGATCTCAACAAACTATGGTTATAAAAAATGAACTAGTGGCAGAGGCCCCATTCACCCTCAATGGAACAAACATCCTGAATGCAACCATTATGTGTACCTAGGTCGAGAAGTCAACATGATGAGCGACCAAAAACCTGAGCTGTGCAGGAGGAAAAGAGCAGCATGGAATGCCTTCAAAAAGCACTGAAGAAATAGCTAAAAGGACAAAGAACCTCTGGCTCAGGGCACATCTTTAGGTTTCCACCATTCTCCCTGCATTAACATACGACTTCACGGCCTGGGCCCTATGAAAGCAGGATGAGAATGCTATTTGGGTCTCCCAGAGAGGAATCGAAAGAGCTATGCTGGGAATATCAGGGCCTCACTCAAGTGAGAGTAGGAATCCATATTTCCTACCTCCGTCACTGTTCCAGAGTCAAGGATGCTGTCTCATTTGCCAAGGCATCGAAAATCAGATGGGCTGGACATGTAATGCGATTTGGAGACAACTGCTGGACTAGAGCCATCACCAACTGGATCCCACGGGATATCAAAAGAGTCACTGTGGCCGCCCACCTACAAGATGGTCAGACTTCTTTGAAAAGATCCTGAATGAATGGTTTGAGGCTTTTCATATTCCTGAAGCAACCAGATGCCATTGGGCTACACTGGCACGTGATAGGGTCAAATGGAAATATTACTGGTTCCCGCTTAAGCAAATCGATGAATAAAGGGATGTCAAGAGATCTTGGGATCAATTGATCAAGTTGGATGTCAAGTTCCTCATAATATTCTCAGTGATATTGTGAAGGTCATGCCACCATAAGTCTTTCCATGTCATAGAATATCGTAGCGGGTCTCTGGTAGCACTGCAGGATTGAATTTGAACCTCTTTATTTCTTCCTTTAGAGTTCTGCCATTTGAACACTACCGTACTGTCTCTAGGCTTGTATAGTCAGTGAGGCAACAATTTTGCAATATTCTTTGTAGGTGGTTGCTTGGCTGATTGGTTTCTTTATCACAATGAATGCACTAAGAAATGCTCAATCAGTTGTTTCTGGCTTCTGTTCGGTTTGTTTCACACATTTACAGTTTAGTGAATACGCTGGTTTTCTTTTGGTTTAGAGTATCCAAGACCAGCGTATTCATAGATTTATTTAAACATTCCAGCCTAATTGTATAGGAGATTTGGACAGTTTCAACAGAGAGCACCTGTTACTTTGCAGGAGAGAGACTGCAGTAACAGAATTAGTGCTTGCCTTTAGTGGACATGGTTGTGTGATTTCTCTAATCTCTAGAGTGGACAAATATCAGCTGAGCTAATATCTTCCACGATTCTGGAAATATCCCAGATATTCCATTCTATGCTTCAAACTCCCAAATTTTCCCTGTGTGGGTTGAAGACATAACCAAAGTCATTCCTACATCCCTCGAATTCTGCTGCTCAGTTATTTTGGATTTTCACTTAAGGAGATAAAGATTGTTTATAGGATATCAAGCATGTCTCTGGTTCTCACAATTAGGCTTTAACGGCTTTTTAATGGCCTCTGTATCAAATCAATACTACTTGCAGGTAACCAGTCAGCTTTGCTGGCTTTGTAATGCTTTTCTCTCCTCAGATATTTCAGCTGCCTGAATCCTGAGATGCACACTGGGTGTTTCCCAGGTCATGAGAGTGAATGCAACTGTATCACCACTTTATGCTGAAGGTTACTTGTGCCCTATTATGTGACTCAGAGTGGTGACTTCTCTGTTTGGCAAATGGCAAACAATTCCACACTGATCATGTTCATTGTCTAGTTTGTAACACTCCCTAGGCACATTTGTTTTGCTTGGTTCTTATGAAGCAGAGAAGAAGCTGGGATAATGTATGCAAGAAATATGTTGGTAGTAAGAACTGTGAAAAACCAAGGATGTTAAGTATATAAAGACGGAAAAGCCCTTATACCCCACAGCAGCACAGCCTGCTAGGAATAAAGGGCAGTGAAGAAAGCATTGAGATTAGGAAGAATCCCAGAGGATTCTTTAGAGCAGCTAGAGTGTAGCTTTAAGAAAGTTTCTGCAAGGGTGAAATGTATTTTTCAGGTTCAAGAAAAGTATTCTGTCAAGCTAGTTCATCACTTTGCAGATATTGACCTCTCTTAGTACCTATTTATGGTTCAGTATTTAGGATCCAATTATATTTTTTTTTTTTGCTTTTGGGTCACCCGGCATCTCAGGGGTTCCCTGGCTCCACTCAGGATTATCTGGCGGGCTTGGGATGCCGGGGTGACCGGGCGGCGCAGGCGGTACCGCTGGGCTTCGCGGCCCTAGGATCAATTATAAATAAATGATAAATAAATAAATAATAAAATTATAAAACGACTCTGGTGATAAAGCTAGCAAGGTACAAGTTCTAGTTAACAAAAAAAATGTATTCCACCCAACTGTCTGAATGGCATATTTTCATGACATTTACTTAGAGGTAATATTGATGTGCGTGATCTCTCAAATCCATAAGGTAAAACATTATAATTTATATAATTATAAATAATAAGAAGAAAATATAAATGATCAATTTGATTCATATTTAGAAAGAGTTGCAGAACACTGATACTGCTTATTGAATCATTTCTTTTGTGAAAGAGGGTGTGGTTGGGCCACACCTCTCTGTCTGTGTTCATGCTTACTCCTGACTGAGCTCAGGGAGCTCTTTCCGTTGTGTACAGGGGACATATGTGGTGCCAGGGAGCAAACCAAGGTCAGGTCTGTGCAAGTCAAGTACCTTATGGATTCTATCTCTTTATCCTCTGAATCCTTCCTAGCATATCTTTAGGAGAAACCTGATTTTGGTCTCACTGTTAGTGATGCCAACTCTGAATAGATGGTTAGGTAGTATTAAGAAGATTTTCATCTTAAAGCAGTAGGGCTTTTTTTTCTCCTTTTTGACATTTTTTTTTGCCTTTTTGCCCTTTTGGCCTTCCATATGATACAACCTATTCCACTTCTTGGCATCTCACCAAAGAATCTAAAAACTCTATTCAGAAAAGATATTTGTATTCCTATATTTACTGTGTCAGGATGAACAATATCCAAAATCTGGAAATAGTCCTGGGTTTAAACACAGATGATTTAATAAAGAAATTATATTTTTGCATTCTCTATCTATAGACTACATATGCATATATATGTATGTACATTTATGTTTTATGTTTATATATGTGTATGCATATATATACATTTTATATTTTATATATGCATATATGTACACAATAGAATACTACTTGACTTTATGAAAAGATAAAATTATGTAATTTGCAGCTACATGGATATATCCTAAGATTATTTTACTGAGTAAAGTTAATTAGAAGGAAAGGGAAAGTCACAGTATGATCTCTCTCACTTGTGGGGTATAAAGAAAGCGTAGTGTAGTAATCGCTTGATCACTTGACATCCCATTGTTCATAGATTTGCTCGAGTGGGAGCCAGTACAGGAATAAAAAATGCCAAAAAAAAAATAGAAACTGAGAGCTATTCTTCAGCAGGAAGCTTACCTTGATGGTCATGAGGAAATAGAATGGGGAACTAGGGGACATTGGGACAATGGGGTAAAAAGTGAATACTCTAGGGAGGGTGAGGTGCTACAATCTTTATACATTATCAATTTTATAAACCACGTTACTAAAATAAAATTGAAACAAAGTAATAATAAAGATTGAATTCTACAGATAAATTGTGTTTAGGCAAATTACTTTTTACTCAAACTTTATTTACATTACTTTTTTTTTTGTTTTAAACACTGATATGGTGTTTTCTAATAGGTATTCTAACCAACTTACTAATCAATTTACTGTGAACTTAGTAATTGATATTATGTAGCAAGCAAGATCTCCTGTCTTTCTCTACTTTCCTTTCTTTCCCTCCCCTTCACATTCCTTTCCCTCTCTCCTGTTACCTTCTTTTCCTTTCTTCTTTCTCTTTCTTTCTTTCTTTTTTTCTTTCTTTCTTCTTTCTCTTCTTTCTTTCTTTCTTTCTTTTTCTTTCTTTCTTTCTCTCTCTTTCTTTCTTTCTTTCTTTCTTTCTTTCTTTCTCTCTATCTCTATTTCTTGCTTGCTTGCTTTCTTTCTTTCTGTCTCTTCTTCCTCCCTCCCTCCCTCCCTCCCCCCCCTCCCTCTTTCCTTCCTTTCTCTTTCCTTCCTTTCTTTCTTTCTTTCTTTCTTTCTTTCTTTCTTTCTTTCTCTTTCTTTCTTTCTTTCTTTCTTTCTTTCTTTCTTTCTCTTTCTTTCTTTCTTTCTTTCTCTCTTTCTTTCTTTCCTTCTTTCTTTCTTTCTTTCTTTCTTTCTTTCTTTCTTTCTTTCTTTCTATTTTTTATGTTTCCTCCCTCTTTCCAAAATATATAAAAACAATTTGTGTATTTTATTACTTTTGTTAATTTTGCTAGTAAAAATATCCCATTAGGCAAGTTAAAATTCTTTATCTTGATGTTTCTGCCTGCTAGTTTTGTGATGGTCCCTTACTTAGTTACATAAAATTCCTGACTTATTTATAAATTTCTTTGGGTTCCTTTGAAACCAGCATCTGGGCCATTGTTTTTATATGACCGATTACATGTATTCATACCTCTTGGTACAAATTAACATTTCTTAACTCAAAAGAAATTGAAACACAAAGAGAATTTTCATGAAATGATGGAAATTATAGATGATGTTTTAAAGGTATACATCTTCAGCTTTTGATGTGATGTGACTGACATACTAAATAACAACCACCTCCAAAGTCATATTTCAGAGCAAAAATCTAGCTATTCATTTGAATGAGTTTTATTTAGTGCTTAGACAGTAGCACAGACACCGATTTTGAGGAATGATTAAATAAAATGAAAATATCCACAATCATAAAAACTATTTTCCAGTAAGTGAAAGTAGTAGTGATAATGAAGAGTGTTAAAATATATAGAACTTTATAGTGAATAGTCCTAAGAAGAAAAGTATAGAAAAAAGAGAATGTGCCAGATGGGGTGTCAAACACAGCAGATGGTGCTAAAATTGTAAATAAATTGGTCCAGGAAGGTGCCACTAAGTTTCCATTTATATAAAGACTCAAAGCTAGTAATGAAGATACCACATGAATAATTGGGGCTAGAGTAATTCAGAAAGAAAAATGACTCTGGTAAATGGTTTGGATTGTTTGAGGCATAGTAAGTTTTCTTTCATATTCCAAAAGAGATATTGGAAAAGAAAAGTGATAAGACATGAGAGAACAAATGACTTTAAAAATATAAGCCCAGGCTACCCTCTGCAGTAGTACGGATGCTGATCCTTAACAATAAACTTCCTCATACCTTTTTCACTTGAGGTAATGTTTTAAATTTTATTCTCTCACAATTTGATATATTCAGTACTGAACTGATCACAATTACACAATCTATTGGTACTAAATAATATGAAGTAGGCTAAGTTGTTCTTACATGGTTAGCTTATTGTATATGTCATGTAGGGTAAGGCTCAGACAAAAGTTAAGATATGGATAAAACAGAGAATACAAAGTTTTAATGCAAAATTACTAAGACAAATGGAAAAGATAATAATTACGCAATTTGGAATGGTGAGTTAATACAATGAGTAAGGCATTTGTCTTGTAAACAGCCAACCCCAAGTTGTGTCATTAAGTCCGAACCCATCACTTTTATCACTTGTCTTCCTGTTGTTCATTATTTGCTGGAGCAGGCTCCAATATGTCTCCATTTGTTGGCAATGAGGTACATTATTGTTACTCTTTTAGGCATATCAAATACAACACGAGTAGATTACCAGGCTCTGCTGTGGCTCTGGGTTCATCCCAGAAGTAAAACTAAAAGTGATTCCTGAGCACAGATCCAAGAGTAAATTTTAGCACTGCCTGGTGTGACAAAAAAGGATACATATATGGAAATATGTATTTAAAAATATATGCATACATAAAGTACTTCATATATAATTTATTTTAAAACATTCAATATTATGTATCACTGTCACTGTCTTCCTGTTAATCATCGATTTGCTCGAGTGGGCACCAGTAACATTTCCATATGTCCTGTCTCATGCTAGTAGAGCCCAAGGGCATCTGCCTGCTCCAGGAGCATAAAAGCTTCAAACCATTATATTAGGTCATGGGAATGAGGTCTATAATGTTACTGGTATTTGGCATATCAAATATGACACGGGTAGCTTGTCAGGCTTGCCACGCAGGTGGCATAATCTAGTAGTCACATCTAGATACAGCATTTATTGATGAACAGTGCGGCCTCAAGTGACCTTGCGAGCCGAGCTCTGATAGACTCATCTGCTGGGTGGAGTTCTGATGAGAGGAAAGTCCGGATGTGGAAAATGGAGGCCCTCATGGAGTGGGGGGTCTTCTGGCTTGTTGCGAGGCTCTGCTGGGGTGGGGGGCCAGGGCTAGAACCCGCCATCTCTCCTGGGTGCCTTGTGAGTGGCTGGGCACAGGGAGAGCCAGTAGCAGTGCTGCCCCGTGTCTGTGAGTTAAATTATAATATTTAATTTATATTTTAAATATGAAATATATTTTATATTTGAAATATAAGATATATAATACATATTATACATATTATACAATATAATTATATATTTCATATTATTATATATTTATATACTATATATCATATATACAATACTAGATTATATAATAGATAATATAAAATATATGTAAAATTATAAAATATATGTGTATATACATATATTGCATATTTTTAATATTTTTACATTTGTGCATTTGAATATATATAAATTTTTCTTTTCTTTCTGTAGTTTAATTTAAATGACAGGTCTACAAAAATAAACAGACTCAATTCCATTCTTGCCATAACTATTAGCCTTGAAAATGTCTCTCAGGAAGGAAGTAGCATCATCCTTTCTGGATCAAGTCAGTAATCAGAATTTCTGAATACTTCAGAAAAATAAGTACTGCACTTTTTTCCACTAGAACTTCCTCTTGTGAGTTATCATATAAATGGAAAATATAATTATATAGTAATATATTATCGAAGAAGCAAAAAAAAACTTGCCTTTTTCTTAATCTCCTGAAAGCCTTTCCCCAGGTTGTCTGATTTGTTGTCCGTAATTTCTTCAGTGATATATCTTATTTCTTGCTTATTGAACATTAACTTCCCCTTAGCAACGTCACTTTTCATTAAATTCTCTAGTTTTGATGGTTCAGATATTTTATCAATTATATTAAGTCATGAATATTTCCGTAAGTGGAATTATTTTCCATAAGACACTCCTCTAGAAGAGTGAATTGGTGAACTAATGAAATATTAAGACACCCATTTTTATGCTTTCATCTATTTTTCTTTTCTCATTTTCTTATCACTGACTAGTTTTCCATGTGACCTTAGTGATAACCTCAAATAATTTATATCATTCTTTTAAATATATTTTTAGCTACCATATGAGGCCCCATTCACTCTCAATGGAACAAACATTTCCGAATGCAGCACTTATGTGTATCTAGGTCAAGAAGTCAACATGATGAACGACCTAAAACCTGAGCTGTGCAGGAGGAAGAGAGTGGCATGGAATGCCTTCAAAGGCATTGAAGAAATAGCTAAAAGGACAAAAGAACCTCCGGCTCCAGGCACATCTCTTCGACTCCACCATTCTCCCTGCATTAATATATGCCTCAGAGACCAGGGCCCTAAGAAAGCAGGATGAGAATGCTATTTGTTTGGGTCTCCCAGAGAGGAATCGAAAAAGTTATGCTTGGAATACCAGGCCTCACTCAAGTGAGAGAAGGAATCCGGAGTTATGACCTCCTCGCCATTCCAGAATTAGGGGACGCTGTCTTGTTTGCCAAGGCATCAAAAAATCAGATGGGCTGGACATGTAACGCGATTTGGAGACAGCCACTGGACTAGAGCCATTACCGACTGGATCCCACGGGATGTCAAAAGATCACATGGCCGCCCACCTACAAGATGGTCAGATTTCCTTGTCAAGATCCTGAAGGAACGGTTTGAGGCTCTTCATATTCCTGAATCAACCAGATGCCATTGGGCTACATTGGCACATGATAGGGTCCAATGGAAATGTTACTGGCGCCCACTCAAGCAAATCGATGAATAAAGGGATTCAAGTGATCAAGTGAAATGTAATATAACTTGTGGAGATTTTATTTAAAATTTGGGGGCTCCATAATTTACAATATTCTTAGCAATAATATCTCATGAATCTAATATTCCCATATTTCAACACATCAATGGCCACCTATGTCCATTTCCCTTCATTACGAACTGTTTTGTATCATTTTCTGATATATATATAGAAACAAAAGAACTGAACTATTATTAATATTGATAAATAACATTTATTAAATGTTCAGTTCTTTCTATGTAAACAATACAGAATGTATCATGCAGCCCTCCTATTCTTTCCTTTTCTTATTGATAGATTAAGGGGAAACAATTACTAAATATATATATATATGTATATATACATATATATATTTATGAAACACTTTATACAAAGATCATTTTAGATGGATCAGGCTCAGGGGAACATGCACAATGCTGGGTGATCAAGCCAATTTAAGCTACATGCAAGTACAACTCTTTACTATCTGTATTATCTCTCTGGTTCCATATTATGTTTCTTCATCAAAATTACATCACTGTCCCTTCTGCACTTCAGTGTTTCATTGTCTTTCATATTATTACATGAGATGTTTTATCAACTACCAGACATGCATAAATAAAGATACCTTCTCTAGCCTCTTTAAATAGGCTAGTATTTTACTGTTAAATAAGTAATAAATTTTATTTTTGGTTAGGAGATTCTTGTTAATACAGAAAGAACTTAAAATTTTAATCTGAAACTTAATAAGACAACTGTGTGTGCCATGTTTTTAGTAGGATATCCAAAATTCATAGAAGGTATCTGCCTATCAAAGTTAATTAAATTTTTAGACTAACCAGGGACCTTTGTATTCCCTAAATGTTTCAATAAGGGAAAAGATAGCAACTGATAATACAGTACATAGATTTTCTCTTTAGAAAGGACTCATAGCAATTTCATCAATATTCTATTGACCACTACAGGTAATAAGGCTATACTTAATATAGGTATATCAAAACACATAAATAAAATGAATATTCTTAGCCAAATATATTCTATTATTATAACACACTTTTAGAAACTATTACATTATTATAAGAGGATGATAGGTAGCTAAGATTACTGAAAGCATTCAATGACTAGTGGCTATGGAAAGAAGGTAAGAAGAGTTGTTAGAAAAGCAAGGGTGTTGTGATCAAGGAAAGAATAGAGTAGATCAGACTTAAGCACACTTGACAAATGGCCAGAAAACAGATATGTTTCTACACCAAGAATGACAAAGGAGAAACAGGAAGTGGGATTACACTCAAAATTAGAGTAGAATCTGGCAAAGACAGCTACAAAAGCCCTTGTTCAATGTGCAAAATAAGCGTTAACAAATAAGTTGAGTAGCTGCTAAATAATAGCAACAAATCTTTTTTAAAATTGTTCAGAAATAATCATTTGACTTTTTGAATCTCAACTTTTTTATAGTTCTTCATAAGTCTTAGACACAGGTTTTTCATAGTTAACAGCAGATTTCATCCCAGGGGTTAGAGATCTCAGATCATCCAACTTTTTCAGAACCTTATTAACTTTGGCTGAAAAACCACATAGTCACCCAGTAATTTAATAACAAATTTAATGAATGTACTATGTCCAAATTATTTTGCTAGCTGCTAACTTGAGATATAAAATCTCTTGAAGCATGAAGTTAAAAAACAGCGTTAAAACAATTAGGTGCATAAACAACAAATGAACATTAATTGTTTTAATGAACTATAGTCATGGTAAATATCCTACAAAGATTCATGAAATAATATGAAAGAAAATGATCCCACATTTCATGCAGCTGTCCTTTGCAGAAGTGATCTGAGTTCTGAAGAAACAGATAAAAAACAAAATAAAGTTTTTGTAAATAGTAAAATAAAAATATAACTGAGAACTGAGACCAAAAAAAAACTGTTATAGATTAAGGATACAGAGGGGCTGTTAAGCACAAAAGCTAGGCTTATTTCTATAAATAAAAACATTTTCCAAAGCACAGGAGACTGGAAAATATGATTCCAGCTGGTTTCTGTGACAATGGCTTTCTGGGGTGCAAATTTACATACTAGATGTAGCAGAGTTCTATGATTTCCTACCATCAAGTTCCCTCTGTCTCCTCTATCGCAAGGGATCAACCCTATTTTGGAATTATATTTTCTGTAACTATCACTTTCATGTGTACATATAGTATCAGCGCCTATTTTCAACTTTCAGTTGTACTAAGTGCATCTGTGTTCACATTGTGCTTGCATTTGTCTCATTTTATAATAATTTGTCTTTAGGGTACAGGTGATAGTACAGCAGGTAAAACACTTGTCTTTCATTTCTCTACCTGGGTTCAATCCTCAGCACCCCAGATGGTTCTCAGAGCCTCCTCAAAGTGTTTCCTGAAGGCAGAGCTAGGAATAAACTCTAAGCATCACTAGGTATGATCCAAAAACAAAATATGATATAAAAATATGTATCATTTGAAAAAATGTGCAAGCAATAGGGAAAATATTTATGTCATTTTTTTTCTCTGAGCCAAGTGAATATCGTATTTGTTGAAAAACGGATATTAAATAGAACTTGTAGTGGAACTTAAATCCATAGATATTAAAAATGACTCTATTGAAATTCAAAACACGTGAGCTAGCTAATCTCCAAATAGACTTGAATAAACAGAATTCAAGAATGAAATCACCCTATTTTCCATTTTTGTGTCTTCTTTGGATAGGTGCCTCTTACTGATGTCAGTTCCTCCCCACCCCCCCACCCCCACCCCGTGACTTATGCGAGGTAGAGAGGAGAGAGACTGTGACCTTCTTCTGATGCTCTGTGTCACCCTGGAAATTGCCGGGAAGGCTAGGACTGATCAAATCTGTAGTGAGCTTCCATTTGGCATGACCCCAAATCATCGAATCATGTCTGCCCACTAAGTGACCACACCTGGCATCCTCTTGTTTTGCCTAGCACAAAGTTAGACCCCACCTCCCAATTTCTCAGGGAGTCATGGACTCATCCTGGAGTGAGAAATTACTCTTTGCAGGAAGTGAAAGCTAATGTGGCCTTGCCTAGGCCTTTCAGATCAAACAAACCTTGCCTTCTCAGAGACATGAATTTCAGGAGGAGACAAACAGTGGAGTAAAACAGATTTTTTTGAAAGCTTTTGAGGAAAGTGAAGTAGGAGAGAGAGAGAGAAATGCACCAAAGTCAGAGAGGGCCTCAGCACACATCCCAGCATGAGATACGAAAGTGCACACCTCAAGAGAGAAGGTGCAGGTGACACGTGATCAGACATCACTTGGGCTTGGCCACAGCACATGATCATAAGTGATATCTGAGTTTGAGCATCATATGCCTGTGGTTCCTTTTTGTTAAAGATGCCTTCTATTGGGTTTTTCCCAAGCTGCACCACAAGGCGCTTCCTACCTAGGTAAGATTCATTGCTAGAGTGGTTCCTAAGGCTGTAGAGTTGGGATTGGCAGGTGGTCCTCTTTGAAATTCATTTCTGGTTTTCGTTCCTGCTGGAGTTTCTCTTTGGAGAGTATCCAGACTTATCTGGTTTGGCTCCAGAAACAGGTCTTATAAGGTCTTAGTTCTTAAGTCCACATGATGGGTCCTGGCGCCTTAGGAATTCTGTTGCCGTGGGGGCCCTTCTTTATCCACCTACATGTTTCATCACCTCCTCTTTAATTTTTTAATGAAGTTGATTTTTGTTGTTAACTGTAGAACTTTTACACTACTTTATACATCTTGTAAATTATCCCTTTCTTGGTATACAGTGCATAAGAATTTTGTTCAAATCTGTATGGTGTTCTTATTTTAGACTTCATATCGTTGGCACTACTGATACTTTTAGCTTGATGAAGTCCCTTTTATTTTGGTCATTGTTTTCTTTGCCAGTGGGGTCTTATTTTTTGTGAGAAGATAAATTGGATGGAGAGGGCTGGCTAGTAATTATTTCTTGATGAAATAATGAAACTAATAAGAAACTGCCTAGCCCTAAACAGCCGTAGGCATGATAGCCACATTGCTTTGAGATACAAATGTTGAACTCTGGAGTTGGAAAAAAATCCATCACCAGTCAGGAGGCAGGAAAGGAGATTCCACTCAGAGATGAATGGATCACCCTTCCAACCCCAAGAAAAGATGAAATGAAACTTCAGGACAATCTAAATGTTCTGATAAGATTATGAAAGAACCTACATGAAGTCAAGACTTTTTTTTTTTTTGCTTTTTGGGTCACACCTGGCAACAGAGATGCTCAGGGGGTTACTCCAGGCTCTGCTATCGCTCAGGCCCCTAGAAGAATTCAAGACATTTACCCTCTGACAACACCCAGATTAACTTTTGTGCATGCAGAGAATTCCAAGTGTAGGTAATTTGAAGAAATTGTATAGTACCTTTATCCAAAAGCCATTCTAGGCATTTTCCCCACTGGAGAAGATTGTGTGCTCTCTTGAACATGTATTTCTTTCTCCCTCACATTTTTATAAGTGTATTTCTTCTAATAAAATAGTGTACAGCACTATTTGTCACCTTCTATAACTCCTGTGAGAGAGAGGAACATTATTGAAACTCCTGTGATTAGGTTAAACTGACTTACTTTTCCTGCCCAAAATAATTCTTGCTCTTGCCTGAATGTTTGACTTTTCAAGAACACAGATGGTGGGGACCAGGTGCTTTTGCAAGAAATTGGGACTTTAGTGGCCAGAGTGATAGTCCAGCAGGTAAGGTGTTTGCCTTGCAAGCAGTCGACCTGAATTCGATCCCCAGCATCCCATAGGTCCCTAGGGAGTAATTCCTGAGTGCAGAGCCAGGACTTACCCCTGAGCATTGCTGGGTGGACCCAAAAAGCAAAAAAAAAAATTGGGACTTTAGGCTTAGGTGCATTTGGACAACTGTCCTCAGAGGCTGTCGGGATGCTGATGCCCATTTTCTTTTTAGGTGTGCATAGCCAGCTTCACCAGTAGGGGCCAAAAGGGAACAGATGGAGACCAAGGGAAGTAAAAAGGACAAGATTAGAAACTTGGCTCTAGGGAAAAGAATTACTTGTGAAGCAGGCAGGGAAGTAGATAGGACAGGGCCACCTTTGGCAATTAGTCCTTCAGAGGTAATAAAACCATGTAGCCCTGGAGCACGAGCAATAGTACAGTGGGGATAGCATTTGCCCTGCATGTGGCAAACCAGGATTCAATCCCGGGCATCTCATATGGTCCTCTGAGCACCATCAGGAATAATTACTGAGTCCAGAGCATTGCCAGGTGTGAACCCAAAACAAAAAATAAACAAAAGCTAATTCAGAAAGTAAAAGATAGATACCAACTGATATTGTTCTATTGTGAAATGTCAAGAAACAAAAAGGGTATTATATAAATCTCAATCCAAACAAATATAGATTTGATGAATTGTACCATGTGCTGTGGCCAAGCCCATGTGGTGTCTGATCACGTGTCACCTGCACCTTCTCTCTTGAGGTGGGGGATGAGGGATAGAACTAGGGGACTATGGTGGAATCGTCCTAAAATACTGGTGGAGATATTAGTGTGATAATATTACAGCTTTTAAAAAAATCATTAGAAATATGAAGCAAAGTAGAAAAAAATATATTATACACAATTTATTAGAATTTTTCTGTTTCTCTTGTATGCTTCTTATATCTAGATGAAAAGAAACAATAAAAAATCACAGATACTTTTTTTTTTTTTTTTTTGCTTTTTCGGGTCACACCCGGCAATGCTCAGGGGTTGCTCCTGGCTCTGCACTCAGGAATTACTCCTGGCGGTGCTCGGGGGACCATATGGGATGCCGGGGATTGAACCCGGGCGGCATGAGCCGGCCAGCGTGCAAGACAAGCGCCCTACCCGCTGGGCTATCGCTCCGGCCCCTGACAGATACTTTCTTAATAACACATTTATGTAGGTAAGTAATAATTTGTACACTAGTGATCTAAATGTATTTTCAATTAAATAATTTCTGAGGAAATTATTTTATTATTAGGAATTCTATTTAATGTATTTTAAATGTATAGCATTTTAACTCAGCACAAAAGTTGCACTTGGTCATCCTTGAAAATCTTGATTTAAAATTCAAGCCATGTCAAGTAAAATTTTTGTTTATTATTTCTGAGCCCATAAAGTTTAAAATTTATATTCCACATGATTTATTTTCTATTTATTACTAGAAACTTTCTGTGATCACTCAATTGAAAAAAAACACATTTATGGTTTCTTCCTGCATATAAATTGTTTTGTATATAATCAGATTAAATGATGGGCAAACAAGTGTCTCTTTTCAGCTTGTTCAATAACTGAGTGCATTGAAGATGGTCTGACATAGAACATAGATTAAATGGCGTATACTCTGGGGCCTGGGGGAAGGATACAAGGACATTGAGAGGGATTAACCACACTAATGAGTATGTATATAGGGAAATGCAGAAACCTTTGAAGCATGTTAAAGGAATAGGCTATCAATCAAAACAACCCTGAGGGAGACAGAAATAAGAAAGTTTCATGAAATCGTTTAATAAGGATGATCTGGCATAGGATTGATGTGCCATGAATAAAGAAAACAACAGTAGTTTCAAATTTGAATGTCAAAATAATTATCACAAAAATTACTGCTTAGAATTGATGTATCAAGTCTGAAGTCAAAATCCTTCAATTTTGTGATTCTGTGTAAAGCACTTCAACTGAGTTCCATAGCAATGGTTAAGTTCTCAACAAAATCAAATTACCGCCATGCTCATTAATTGCTATTTGAAGTTAGCACTTCTATTCTTTACAGCACGAGTATGTAATCTTTTTAAAAATATTCATAAAAGGTGTGCTGTAAATAAAAATGAAGCAGCTAGTTAGTGGGACTGGGAGGAGGATTGGATAAGGAAGGGAACACGAGGCGGTAGTCCCTGAAGGGAGGACAAGTGCTTGAAGATGGTGAATCAGAACATATGAAACCCTACCAGTCACAGTACTAAGCCTAAAGTGGAAAAAAAGTCTAGCACAAAGGTAGGCTGGGGAGCAGAAAGGAAACTGAGGGACATTGGCGGGAGGAAAGTGAACTTTCCTGTTTCAAGAAGGGATTGGTGTTTGAACATTATTGGGACACAACAGAAACCAGTTTGGAATAATTTTGTAAATCGTTGTGCTTTGACTAAAAAAACTAAAGAAAATGGGTGCTGTACATGAAATCTAGCAAAGTCTGTACTATTAAGAGAGATCTTATTGTCATTTTTAAAATGTGTTAACATTTTGAGCAGCAAATTTTTTGAGATAAGATAGTACAGAGCGCGGAGGGCACTTGCCTGGTACATGGCCAACCTTAGCTTGATCCCCAGCAGCCTATTTAGTACTCTGAGACCATATGCTAGGAGTGATCCTTGAACAGAGGTCAAGAGTAACCCTGAGAAACTCTGGGTATGTTCTAAAAATGAACAAAATAAAAGATAAAAGTTATTACATAATTCAAGTAGATGGGTCTGTGATACTTATCTAGAACTTCATCATGTCTGATCTGAATTTCCAGGATACGTTGGAAATTCAGATCAGACATGCTGGTCACCTCCAGCATATGTGACATAGACTTTTATCAATGTGTCCTGCCTTCAGTTAATCTTTGCTGAAGGCTTGCTAGGGCTTGTTTCTCTTCTGTATCCTTTTTGACTTCTCTAGGCTATATACCATACACCAAAGGTTCCCTGTCTCCGATTTCTCTCTCTCTCTCTCTCTCCTCTCTCTCTCTTTTGAGTCTCCTTCTAGTCTGCTTGATATCACTGTATCACTGTCTTCCCATAAATCATTAATATGCTTGAGCAGGCATCAGTAACATCTCAATGTCTTGTCACATGTGAGATAGCCCAAGGGCATTTGCCTGCTCCAGGAACATAAAGAGCCTCAAACCATTCCATCAGTCATGGGAATGAGGCCTATAATAGTTACTGGTATAGCTTTTAAAAAAAAAATTTATATGGTATTTTCATTTTTTTATTTTCCCTTTTTATTTATTTAAACACCGTGATTTACAAAGTAGAAATTTTCTCACAATAGTTGTTAGATTCATCATTCAGCACCAATCCCACCACCAGTGTGCCCCCCCACCACCACGAGACCTGCATTTCCCACCCACCGCCCCATCTCCATCCCCTTGCTGCTTCCTTAGCCAGCACCAATTATGTTGATCGCTACAGCCCAAAGAAGGGAACTGTATTGACAAAGTCACGTTTTTTTTTTTCTGAGTTGTTGTGTGAGAGTCTGGTCAATTCTATTCTTGTATTCACTTTCTGGGTTTCCAGAACACAATGGTTTCTACAGTCAATCCCAGACCCACTACCACTGCAACTATGGACAACACTTATTTCACATTTATCTCAATGTCTATTTGAGCCTTTACTAGGCATATACTGAATAATCTATTCTATATTGCTTGTTGGAGCTACTTCTCTAAATACTCTTGATGAATATGGTCTTAGACAAAAGTCTTTGGAGATTGTTAAATCTCCATTGTGCCTTTAAGCCTACTGCATAGGAAATTATTGATATGTTCCCACAGACAACACATGTGCCCACACCGTTGTGTTTCTATGAAATACCTTGTGGGCCAGCCCAGGCCTGCTCCAGGTTCTGTCGGCTAGAACCCAGGTACACAGGCACAGGACTCACCTTCTACTACACTGATGGGGTGTCCTGGAAGGAGGACAGATTCTGGTCCTCGTCCGCCCCCATCTCAGACTCTCAGAGACCGGAACAATCTCAAGATTTTTCTTAATCTTTGGCTGCAGTCACATGTGTGTGGTGAAATCCCTGTTCTTTGACTTTGTATTTCTGGCAAAAGAAGCATTTCTGTTGATTGGGCATAAATGAAGGAGCAAAGAACATGTGAGAAAGCTCTTCTACTTTTCTCTCTTCCTCTTTCTTCTGATATCTGCTACTGCACATAAACATAGACTGAAAAATGTCCCTCACTTTAAGAAAAAAAATTAAAAATAGTTAAAAATTAATTAAAATTGATAAATTAAAAAAAATTAAAAGGGAAAAATTTTTCATTCTTCAGTTAATTTTTTCCAGTTGAAAAAAATTTGAAAGGAAATTTTAATGTGAAAATAGTGCAGGAATAAAGGCTGATATCTTGTGTGCAGCCCAGCCCAATTTGATCATCAGCATAGCAAGATACAGCCCAGAATAGCCCTGAGCATCATCAAGAGAGCCCAGGTAATTCCCTGGTGAAGAATGAGCCATGCAAAAATATGTCGTAGCGTTCTCACATTGAACCTCCTGCTGTTTGTCTCAAATTTGCCAGCAGGGTATCACTCAACTCTTCCTTGTTCACAAGAAAGTATACAAAAATGGAAGTTTACGCTCCAAAAAATGCTACTTCAAACTGGAATGCTATTGTTAGTGCTTTTTTTGAATTTTAATTAATGTAGGGAACACTTAAATGAATCAGCTGCTTCTCTTTTTTTTTACTTTAACATGCTGTCATTGTATTTATCAGGCAGGCCTCACAAAAAGTGCAAACAATTTTTTAAAACTTGATACTACGTCACTGTAAGGTTGTGGCATTTATGTGGCATAGTTCTGTGGATTCTGCACTTTGTCAGTGTCAGCGGACTTCTGAAGGTGCCCTCCCTCAGCAAGCAGACAGGACCTCGCAGGACATCTGTATAGTCAGTCATGCTTCATTTCAGCCCTGGGGATGGCCTTTCGAATGACCAGTTTGCATAGTAGTTGTGGTGTGTGTGTGTGTGTGTGTGTGTTTGCTTTTTGAGTCATACCTGGCAATGCTCAGAGTTTACTCCTGGCTCTTTGCTCAGTAATTACTACTGGCGGTGCTCGGGGGACAATATGGATGCCGGGAACTGAACCCAGGTTGGCCACATGCAATGCAATGACCTATCCGCTGTGCTATCGCTCCGGCCCCTGTAGTTGTATTATCAGCTGCTTCTTTAAAGTGGACTACTTACTTTAATTTTTTTTAACACTCGATTATATTTCAGAAGAGTGATAGATCCATTCTTGCAAATATTTGGCTTTGACAACACATGTGAGTAGCTAACAGATGGGGTCCTACTTCAAGCGCAATCATTTCACTTAAATTTTCTATGGCTTGTGATGTTGACAGAATCAAAATTGTATTGAAAATTTTAGAATTTTATTTTATTAGAAATTTTAATAAAAACACCTTTTAAAAGATATTATCAAAAATACTTATGAACACATAAAGTATAAAGCATGCATTATTTAAAATAATGTATTCTATATTTGAAAAATTCAGCTTAAAATGAAGGAATTCTGATTCCTTTCCCTGAGAAATTATTTCCTAAATATTTCAAATTTAGATCTTGATGAATAAAGTATTGCAGTAATTTTTAAATTGAAAATTGTTAGACAACTATTTAATACTATGTTGCTCATATATTTATGAATGAGAAAAATTTATTATGAGTAAAGTATTTGGTCCTTAACTACACATATGAAAAAGGTAGGTAACTTGCAATGAACTCAATGCCTACTCACTATCATATATTTAGATGATCTGCAGTCACATAGTATCTAAACCCAATCACCTTTCACTGTCCTAGTTAATCTCACAGGAAGATAAGAATGAAGCATTTCCAATGGCAGCCTAATCAGAAATGAGGAAGGAATCATAGTGATTGTACAGCACAGGGTGTTTCCCAATGTGATATATGATCTCCTGATTCCAGTTAGGCATGATCCCAGAGTGGAGACCACAGGTAAAGCTTGAGAACCACTGTATGTGGTGCCAAATCAAACCAATGAAAGAATTTAAAATAGGAAGAGTAAAACTGAAGAGAAAAATGGCATTCAAAGAACTTGCCTGACTTTTCTCAGAAAACAGATATTCAAATACATGATTGCATATTTAAATAAGATAAATAAATTAAGCAGTTTCTTTGGTATATATACTAATTTGTTAATATGTTTCATTTGTCTATTTGAAGCACACATAAATATACATGCATATATATGGATATTTCAATTACGTGCATATAAATTTGTTCCTTTAGATCTGTTTTGCTAGGATTTCAGTTTAAGTCATTAAGTCATTTCAAAGTAAATAGTGTATACATTTAGAAAAATGTAATATTTTTAAAGAGAACAATAACCCCCTCCCCAGCCAGGGCAGGCCTGCTCATGGAAAATTACCCTTTGCAGGCAGCAGCATGACCCGAGACACTGTCCTGTAGAGGTTGCTTCCCCACTCCTAGGAACCCGCCTGACTTGCAATCCTGCACGTATGCCTAGCCGTGCCAAATACGGAAAGAAGTATTGGGTGTGACCCGATTGGTACATGCTGGTGAATTGTTGCAAAGTGATTGGCTGCCTGCTTGCGCAGATCTTGATGTAATGCTTTAAATCTATTGGATGGTTATGTGTGGGCTTTTCGGTAGTGGCAGGAACTATCTTTTAAAATATCCCCTCTGAAAGGATTCGGGCTCTCAGCCGCTGTTTGCAGTCATGCTCTGAGCCTGAGCATGCTCATATAAAACCCTTGCTTTTCCATAGGTCCAGTCTCTCAGAGTTTTCCTTGATAGGTGTGTCGTTCCGAGGTTCCCAATCAGTCACCCCATCGGGTGGCCAACCCTTTCAATTTAATCTTCAGCAAAATCTGAAAATTACATCATACACCTCTAATTGTTTCAGTTGGATATTACTATGTTCATCATTTGTGCACATCTGAATATGTAATTTTTGATATTATACAACTAACATTGGGATTAAAATAGTGAAATACATTAAAAAGCATATGTATTTTATTTTGTCAATTTATTTGTTTTTGGGTCTTCCAAAGAGGAATTTCAAGAGCCATGCTTGGAATATCATGCCTCACTCAAGTGAGAGAAGGAATCCGGAGTTCCAACCTCCATCGCTGTTCCAGAGTCAGGGATGCTGTCTCATTTGCCAAGTCATCAAAAATCAGATGGGCTGGACATGTAATGCAATTCGGAGATTACTGCTGGACTAGAGCCGTTATCGACTGGATCCCACAGGATGTCAAAAGATCATGTGGCCACCCACCTACAAGATGGTCACACTTCATCAAGACCCTGAATGAACGGTTTGAGGCTCTTCATATTCCTGGAAGCAACCAGATGCCATTGGGCTACACTGGCACATGATAGGGTCAAATGGAAATGTTACTGGTGCCCGCTTGAGCAAAATGATGAATAATGCAATTACAAGTGATCATGTGATCAAGTGATTTCTTTTGGGTGGTATGACACCCAGCCATGCTCAGAGGTACTCCTGGCTCTACACTCAGGAATTATTCCTGTCTGTGCTTGGGGACTATGTGGAATGCTGAGAATCAAAGTTAGATTGACTCAGTGAAAATCAAAACCCTACCAGCGGTACTATCACTCCTCACCGCATCTTATTTTAAAATCAAATATTCGGAAAGATAGACTAATTATTAAAAACATTAATTACTGATTTAAGTTATCATCACAAAGCAGTGTGAATATCAAAAACAGACATCTGCTTCCTGTAGCTTCCTGGCATCCCATAAATTTCCTGAGCCCTGCCAGCAGTGATCCATGAGCAGTCTGGATTATGCATGCCCTGAGCAATGCCTCTGTTGTCCAGACTGAAATAAACAAACAAATTCTTTCAGAAGTAACATGAAGCTGTATTTAGAAGAAATGTTCCACAGAGAATGAATATATGATCTCAGCTCTTATTTGAATATCTTAATAAAATAGTAATCTGATATTTAAAATCCGTTAAAGGCATTTTTTTAAAAAAAAACATATAACTAAGAGCAAAACCTTGATACACTGAGGGTTTTTCATTTTGTGAAAGTCCTTCTTAAAATGCCTTGAGCATTTGTTGCAAATTGTCTCCTTTTTAAGGCCAAAGACATGAGTTAGAGGTGATGTTTGCCTTGAGTAGCCCCAAAGAAGTGCTCAAAGAAAAAAGGCCCAGAAACTCTTCATATGAGGTTGCCTAGCAACTTCCATTCACTAGGCTACAGTTGCCTCAATACATCAGTTCCAAGAGCAAGGAGACTGTGGATCAATTACTAGAAGAGAAAATGAACATAAAAATAAAAACATTCGTGAAGCACCCTAAGGGAGTAAAAAGAATATTCAGATGTTGAGAGGCAAATCTCTTGTAAAATAGTTTTCCTTTATCTTTCTCTTCCAGAAACACATGTGTACAAAGAGCTTGAAAAAGAAAACTTCATCTTTACAAAACTCTTAAAAATAATGATGAAAAATAAATATATGACACAACTTTATATTATACATTGGTGATTTTTTTTTGCAGGAATTAAGCCAAAAAAAAACCACCCTCTTTAAAAAGTGAAGTTTACCACTGACCAAGCAAATGGAATCAAAGATAAAAAAATGGTATTATATAAAATTGAAAGCTTCTGCACCTCAAAAGAAACGGTGACCAAGATACAAAGACAATCCACAGAGTGGTAAAGGATATTCACCCAATACCCATCTGACAAGGGGTTAATATCCAGGATATATCAGGCACTGGTAGCCCTTCACAAGAAAAAAAAAAAACAGCCAACCCGATCAAAAAATGGGGAGAAGAAATGAACAGAAGCTTCCAAAAAAGAAGAAATTCGAATGGCCAAAAAGGCATATGAAAAAGTGCTCTTCATCTTTAATCATCAGGGAGATGCAAATCAAAACAACAATGAGGTACCATCTCACACCACAGAGACTGGCACACATCCAAAACAGCAAGAACAACCAGTGCTGGCGTGGATGTGGGGAAAAGGGACTCTCATCCACTGTTGGTGGGAGTGCCGACTGGTCCAGCCCTTTTGGAAAACAATATGGGCATTCCTCTGAAAACTAGATATTGAGCTCCCATTTGATCCAGCAATAGCACTCCTGGGAATATACCCGAGACCCAAAAACACATAGCAGAAACACTATCTGTACTTCCCTATTCATCTCTGTGCTATTCACTATAGCTAGAATCTGGAAACAACCTAAATGCCCGAGAACAGAGGACTGGCTAAAGAAAATGTGGTTCATCTACACTATGGAATACTATGCAGCTGTCAGAAAAGATGAAATTATGAAATTTACTTACAAATGGATGGACATGGAGTTTATCATGCTGAGTGAAATTAGTCAGAAGGAAAAGGACAGATATAGAATGACTGCATTCATTAATAGGATATAAATAGATACCAGTGTTTTACTAAATGTGGGAAATGGTAATGGCAGATTAAAACTCACCATTACTATACACAAAGAGACTTAAGTGATAAACTCTAAATATCTGCAGGTCTAGCCACAATGTGTAACATAAGAGGGAGAGAGATGCAGAGACAAAGAGACAGAGAGAGAAAGAGAGGAAACATGGCTACCTGCTGTTGAGGCAGCCTGGGGGTGAGTGGGAGGGGGGGGGTACATTGGTGGTGGAAATGGGGCACTGGTGGAGTTATGGGTGCAGTAATACTGTATTACCAAGAACCAATTGTGAACTCCTTTGTAATTGTATGTCTCATGGTGGTATAGTAAAAAATTTTAAAAAAAAATAAAAGTGAAGTTTTTTTCTTACTACAAGGAAACTTTGGGGAAATTATTGTTTTAATACTTGGAGACAGTTTTAATCACTATATGTGTCACTAGGGTGTTAGTATTTAGTTTGCGGATTATGCATTCACTTGATTGCTTCACTTTGTTTTTTTTTTTTGGGTCACACCTGTCGACACTCAGGGGTTACTCCTGGCTCTGCACTCAGGAATTACTCCTGGTGGTGCTTGGGGGACCACTGGGATGCCGGGATTGAACCTGGGCCGGCATAGGCTGGCCGCGTGCAAGACAAAAGCCCTACCCGCTGGGCTATTGCTCTGACCCCGATTGCTTCACTTTTAAGCACATTAAATTTCTCATTAGAATGCAACCTGGAAGTCATAGTGCAGGCAGACTAAGGGAATGGAAGTGTGTTAAAAGCCAATCACAGTCAAAGATGAATGGTAACTAAAGCTATAAAAAGGAGAATTTCAGAAGATATGCCTTCCAACTTCTTTGAGTGGTCATCTTCTACTTTGAACCACCGTTTAGCTCTCTTTCTCCACCACTATTTGCTGCCTATTTCCATTGTTCTCAAATTAATGTGGGGGGGTGATTTAAATTGTTTTAATCACAGGAACCATGAATATGAATTTATATTGGAAACATGTATCTGTTTCCTTATGATACCAAAACACAATTCTATGAACTTGGAGCTTTGAAAAAGATAAGTTTAATATGTGACAATTTATTAAACCAAAAGGCTAAAATTCTTCCTTAAGGATCTGAGAGATAGTATGTGCTACATCTTTCTAACAGGTGGTAGTAGTATTTTTATAAATCATCACATTCCTTGATTGTGGAGAAGTGCCTAAGTTTCTATTTCATCTTCACATAAGTTTCAGCTTGGTATTTGTATGTTTCTAGTATCCCCTCCCTTTTCTCTTAAAGGTGTCATCCATAAGATTTAGAGCCCCCTTTTTAAATCCAGAATGATTTCTTCTCAATAGCTTTAACATAATTATACCTATAGTCCTGTTTCCAGACATTATGAGTTAAAAGTTGATCATTATATGAAAAGACAAAATAATGTGACTTGTTACTGTTGTATGGAACTGGCTGGTACCATGCTAAGCAAAGAGAGTCATAAGGAAAGGGACAGATACAGAATGGTGTCCCTCAGATGGGGGATATAAAGAGGCATAGAAAAGAAAAAAATGAATGGGTGAAGGCGAATTAACCTGAGAACTGATGTAGAAAATGGGACTTATTTGACATTGAAAATTGGTGAGGGATTCAGAGGGCCTTCCCTGAAACAATGGGGAAAACTTCTGGTGCAGGATGTTATGTTGAAACAATATATCCAAGGGACCCTATATTAGTATACTGTAAACCAAGGTGCTAATATAAAAACAAAAAAATCAACTAGGAAGACTTTTGGGACCAAAAGAGGTTTCTGGAAGGAGGGGGGGGTAGTTGGAGATCTGAATTAATGATTTTAGATCACTGGAGTGATTTAGCCAAAATTTTGTACATTTTTTCATGAAATAAAAACAAAATCTCAGGGAGTAATTTTCAGATTAATCTCAATGAGCTAAACAAGTATAACTTGCTGTACTACAGCAAGAATATGGTATAAAGCCACACCCAGCTTCCTTGGACCACCCTCCTGACACCATCTGCCCTGACGCCCAGCAGCTCCCCCACTCTCCCCACCAGGTCAATTCCAGTGGCGGGCAGTCCCCGAAGCATCCCTTTTCAGCATAAAGGGCTGGAACTTTGAGGAGGGGACCAAGCCACACCATTCTTTTTCAGATCTTCCACTGGACTACCTCCACCCCGACCCCGTGACTCCAGAACCACCCAGCGACACTGCAAAATTCAAAACAGCGTGGACACTAACATGTCCCTCCAAGTAATATCTATCTACCTGAGATACAACTGAGCATTTGCCCCTACATTCTCTGCTATACATCGTAACTGCAAAGTAATTCAGGCACCTACTAACTCTATTGACTAGTCAGCCAGAACACACATTTTCAACCTACGATAGTCATTATAGTAAAGCAATGCAGAATTCCTTCAAACTCTATGATTGAAGTCACTAATACAGATGACTCAGGCAATAACAATGAGATACATAACCTCTCTGAAAAGGAATTTCAGAAGGAACTGTTAAAGATGCACAAAGAACTCAAAGAAACAATAGAATACAAAGTCAATAAAACACAGGAGGAGAAGTGAGTAAATTTCAGGCCAAAGTACAAGCAGAAATGACAGATATTAAAAATGAGGTAAGTAAACTGAAAAACACAGGGAAAGGCCTCCAAAGCAGAGTAACAGCTAATGAAGAAAGAATTAGTGATCTGGAAGACGAGGCTCAGAGATTATGTAGACAACAACAGAAGACGTAAAATATACTCACAATCAAGGAACAGACTACTAGAGAAAATTGGGATGAAGCCAAAAGGAACAACATACGCATCATTGGGGGTCCCAGAAAGGCAAGAAGAAAGCCCTGATGAAGAAGAAACAGTCAAAGCCATCACTGCTGACAAGTTCCCTGAACTGAAGAAAGCATGCTACCAGATACAGGAGGCCTGTAGGATACCAGCTTAAAGAAACCCCAATAAGAATACTCTAAGACACATCCTCACTAAAATGACAAAAACGATAGACAGAGATAGAATACTGAAAGCAGCAAGATCAAAGAAGGAAATCACATACAAAGGAGCTTCCCTGAGATTTACAGCCCACTTCTCAGATGAAACACTCCAAACCTGAAACCAATGGTAGGATATTGTGAAAAGATTCAATGAACTGCACGCTTCACCAAGAATTCTTTACCCAACTAGTCTTACTTTCAAATGTGAAGAAAAGATACACAACTTCATGGATAAACAACAACTCAGGAAATTCATAGACTCAAAACCAACTTTAAAAGAAGGATTGAAGAGTCTATTATAAAATAAGGCAACCCAAAACCACAACAAGTTTAAACAGAAAGATGGCACAAAATCCAATGACAATAATCTCTCTCAACATCAATGGTCTAAATGCACCAATTAAGAGACACAGGGTTGCAAAATGGATTAAAAAAACGGAATCCAACATTCTGCTGCCTACAAGAAACACATCTGAGTAATCAGAGCAAACACAGACTCAAAGTCAAAGGCTGGAAGACCATTCTCCACGCAAATAACTCCTCCAAAAGGTGTGGCCATACACGTATCTGACAATATAGACTTCAGGCTGAAAAAAAGGTTACAAGGGACAATGAAGGCCATTTCATAATAATTAAGGGGTATGTATACCAGGAAGAAATCACACTACTAAACATATATGCGCCAAACAAGGGGCCAGAAAAATACTTAAAATGACTATTAATAGACTTCAAAGAAGACATTAACAGTAGCACAATAATAGTCGGAGACTTCAACACTGCCTTATCTACTATGGATAGATCGATGAGACTGAAACTCACCAGGGAAATACTGGACCTGAAGGAAGAAATGGAAGAAATAGGGCTGGTTTATATATGTACTGGGTTTTTCATCCCAAAAAAAGCTGAATACACATGTTTTTCCATTGCACATGGAACATTTTCCAAGATAGACCATATACTGAGCCACAAAGCATACCTCAACAAAATAAAAAGATAGAAATTGTGTGAACTATCTATTAAGATCATGATGCATTGAAAATAGTAGTTAACCATACACAGAAGCAGGGAGTCAAACCAAACACCTGGAAAATGAACAGCTCACTGCTGAACAGCAAATGGGTCATAGAAGAAATCAAACAGGAAATCCAAAGATTCCTAGAAAAAAATGACAATGAAGATACCAACTATCAGAACTTGTGGGACACAGCAAAAGCTGTGTTAAGAGGAAAGTTCATAGCTCTGTAAGCATTCATAAGGAGAGAAGAAAGGGCCCACATAAATAACCTGACCTCACAGCTGAAAATATTAGAAAAAGACCAACAAAAGAAGCACAACCCAGGCAGAAGGAAGGAAATAATAAAACTTAGGGAGGAAGTCAATGAGCTGGAAACCAAAAAAAAAAAAAATCCGAAAGATTAATGAAACCAAGAGCTGGTTCTTTGAAAAAATTAAACAAGATCGACAAGCCACTGGCAAGAGCTTGTAAGGACAGGGAAAGAGAGAACCCAAATAAACAGAATCAGAAAGGAAAATGGTGACATCACAACAGAAAAGACAGAAATCCAAAAGATCACCAAAGATTACTTTGAGAACCTGTATGCCACAAAACATGAGAACCTAAAAGAAATGGATAAATTCCTGAAGTTCTACAACCTCCCACGATTGAAACAAGAAGACCTCCAATACCTGAATAAGCCTATCGCCATCGAGGAAATTGAAACAGTAATTAAAAGTCTGCCCAAACACAAAAGCCCAGGTCCAGATGGGTTCACTAGTGAATTCTACCAAACCTTTAAGGAGGACCTACTGCCTGTCCTGTTCAAGCTCTTCCAGGAAATAGAAGAAACAGAAACACTCCCAAACAGCTTCTACGAGGCACACATCACCCTGATACCCAAAGCAGGGAGAGACAACACAAAAAAAGGAAAATTACAGACCAATCTCCTTGATGAACACAGATGCTAAGATCTTCAACAAAATACTAGCCAACAGAATCCAAAGACTCATCAAAAAGATCATACATCATGACAAAGTAGGATTCATCCCGGGAATGCAAGGGATGGTTCAACATTCCAATATCAATCAACATAATACATCATATCAATAAGAGAAAAAATAAAAACCATATGATCATAAAAACCATAAGATGCAAGAAAAGCATTTGACAAGATCCAGCACCCATTCATGATTAAAACCCTCCAGAAAATGGGGAATTGAAGGAAGCTTCCTCAAGATGGTCAAAGACATCTACCAAAAGCCCACAGCGAGTATCATTCTCAATGGGGAAAAATTGAAAGCCTTCCCTTAAGATCAGGGACATGACAAAGTTGCCCTCTCTCACCTCTTTTATTCAATATAGTACCGGAAGTACTTGCCATAGCAATCAGAGAAGAAAAAGGACATTAAGGGCATCCAGATAGGCAAGGAAGAAATCAAGCTATCATTATTTGCTGATGACATGTTATTATACTTAGAGAACCCTAAACTCTCTACTCCAAAAACTTTAAAAACAATAGATATGTATAGTAGAGTGGCAGGGTACAAAATCAATACCAAAAGTCTGTGGCTTTCCTATACATAAATAACGAAAGAGAAGAAAGGGATATTAAGAAATCGATTCCATTCACAATTGTACCACAGAAAATCAAATACCTAGGAATCAGCTTAACCAAGTGTGTAAAGGACCTATACAAAGAGAACTACAAGACACTGCTTCAAGAAATAAAAGAGGACACGAGGAAATGGAAACACATTCCCTGCTCATGGATGGGGAGAATTAACATTGTCAAGATGGTAGTACTCCCTAGAGCTTTGTACAGATACAATGTGGTTCCTATAAGGGTACCAGGAATTCTTTAAAGAAATTGACCAAACACTCCTGAAATTCGAATGGAATAATAAACCCCACAGATAGCTAAAGCAATCCTTGGGAATAAGAAGATGGGAGGCATCACCTTTCCCAACCTCAAACTGTACTACAAAGCAGCAGTAATTAAAACAGCGTGGTACTGGAATAAAAACAGACCTGTGGATCTATGGAATAGAGTTGAGTATCCTGACACCCACTCCTCAAAGACATGATCAGTTAATCTTTGATAAAGGTGCAAAGAGTCCAAACTGGAGTAAGGAAAGCCTCTTCAACAAGTGGTGCTGGGAAAACTGGACAGCTACATGTAAAAAAATGAATTTGGACCTGTGTCTAACACCACCTTGCACAAAAATCAGATCAAAATGGATTAAAGATCGCAATATCAGACCTGAATCCATAAAGTACGTTGAAGAAAATATAGGAAAAACCCTCCACGACATTGAAGCTAAAGACATCTTCAAAGGTGAAACACCATTAACAAAGCAACTAGAAGAAAAGATAAACATATGGGGCTACATGAAACTAAAGAGCTTCTGCACCTCAAAAGAAACAGTGACTAAGATACAAAGGCAGTCCACAGAATGGGAAAGAATATTCACCCAATACCCATCTGATAAGGGGTTAATATCCAGGATATATCAGGCACTGGTACAGCTATATAAGAAGAAAACCCAACCCCATTAAAAAATGGGGAGAAGAGATGAACAGAAACTTTGACAAGGAAGAAATTTGAATGGCCAAAAGGCATATGAAAAAAATGCTCATCATCACTAATCATCAGAGAGATGCAAATCAAAACAACAATGAGATATCACTTCACACCACAGAGACTGGCCCATATTCAAAAGGGTAAAAGCAACAAGTGCTGGCGTGGATGTGGGGAAAATGGGACTCTCATACATTGTTGGTGGGAATGTCAACTTGTACAACCTTTCTGGAAAACAATATGGACATTCCTCCAAAGACTAGAAATTGAGCTCCCTTTTGACCCAGCCATACCACTCCTGGGAATATACCCTGGGAAGCCAAAAACACACAGCTGAAACACAATCCACACTTTTATTTTCATAGCAGCACTATTCACAATAGCCAGAACCTGGAAACAACCAGTATGCCCGAGAACTGATGACTGGATAAAGAAACTGTGGTCCAGCTACACAATGGAATACTATGCAGCTGTTAGGAAAAATGAAGTTATGGAATTTGCCTATAAATGGATGGGCATGGAAAGGATCATGTTGAGTGAAATTAGTCAGAAGGAAAGAGAGAGACATAGAATGACTGCATTTATTTGCATAACATAAATATATCAGGTGGTCTTACCAAAAGTGGAAATTACCACAAACGTGAGGGAGTCAGGAGGTTAGGTAAGACAGAGAAGGGAACATGTGTGAATAAATGTCGAAAGGGCTGATACCAATATAGAACTGAGCATTAAATGCAGGCAAAAAAATGCACATGATGGCTTCCTAGTATGTAGTGCAACCCACAATGTGTAGGGAGAAGGAAGGGAGAGAGATAGGGGAGAAAGAAAAGAGATAAAAGAACCTGCCATTTAGGCAGGCTATGGGAGGGGGAGGGAATTGGGGACATTGGTGGTGGGAAATGGGCACTGGTGGAGGGAGGGTGCTGGAAAACTATGTGACTGAAACCTCCATACATGAACAACGCTTTAATTGTATATCTCACGGTGGTAAAATAAATGTTTAATTAAAAAAAAGAGGCTATGAGAACATGTATATTAAAGATGTACCATCTAATGGCAGATTAAAACTCGCCATTGAATATACAAAACGAGATTTAAGTAATAAACTATAAATATCTGCAGGGCTGGCCAAAAATGTGTAAAATAGAGGGAGAGAGATGCAGAGACAGAGAGACAGACAGAGAAAAGAGAGAGAAATGGGGTTACCTGCTATTGAGGCAGCCTGGGTGTGGGCAAGTGGGGGGTGATGTACATCGGTGGTGGAAATGGGGCACTGGTGGAGGGATGGGTGCTGGAATACTGTATTACCAAGAACTCATTATGAACACCTTGGTAACTGTATGTCTCATGGTGGTATAATAAAAAATTAAAAAAAAAGTAATATGGTGTATATGTAGTAA
>JAJIBD010038041.1:0-119286 GCA_021461705.1 Cryptotis parvus | reverse complement strand
GTTTTCCTTTTTAAAAAAAAGTTACCCAAATTGAAATCTTTAACTAAAGACATTGTGCTGATTTTTTAAATCATAAGGGTGATCACAAATGGCAAATTGCAAAATCACAATTCTGATCAATACGTTCCCTGACTACATGATTTTAAAATAATCATTATAATGTCACCCAAAACTCATTTTAATCATCACTTGATCACTTGAATCCCGTTATTCATCGATTTGCTCGAGCGGGCGCCAGTAACATTTCCATTGGACCTATCACGTGCCAATGTGGCCCAATGGCATCTGGTTGATTCAGGAATATGAAGAGCCTCAAACCGTTCCTTCAGGGTCTTGACAAGGAAGTCTGACCATCTTGTAGGTGGGCGGCCACGTGATCTTTTGACATCCCGTGGGATCCAGTCGGTAACGGCTCTAGTCCAGCGGTCGTCTCCAAATCGCATTACATGTCCAGCCCATCTGATTTTCGATGCCTTGGCAAGCGAGACAGCGTCCCTGATTCTGGAATAGCGACGGAGGTCGGAACTCCGGATTCCTTCTCTCACTTGAGGGGGCGTGATATTCCAAGCATAGCTCTTTCGATTCCTCTCTGGGAGACCCGAATAGCATTCTCATCCTGCTTTCGTAGGGCCCAGGTCTCTGGGCGTATGTTAATGCAGGGAGAATGGTGGAGTCGAAGAGATGTGCCCGGAGCGGAGGTTCTTTGTCCTTTTAGCTATTTCTTGATGCCTTTGAAGGCATTCCATGCGCTCTCTTCCTCCTGCGCAGCTCAGGTTTTAGGTCGTTCATCATGTTGACTTCTCGACCTAGGTACACATAACTGCTGCATTCAGAGATGTTTGTTCCATTGAGAGTGAATGGGGCCTCTGGAACTAGTTCATTTTTCATGAACATAGTTTTGTTTAGATTCAGCTGTAGACCTATCTTTCCACATTCTCGGTCAAAGTCAGCCAGCATTTGTGCCGCTTGGCTAATGTTTGGTGTTATTAGAGCGATGTCATCAGCGAAGCGGAGGTGGTGTAGTTGCCGACCATCTATCTTCACTCCCATTCCTTCCCATTCTAATTGTTGCATGATGTTCTCGAGGGTGGCGCTGAAGAGTTTTGGTGAAATGGTATCACCCTGTCGAACCCCCTCTTTTGACATCAATGATCACTTCTTTGTAGAATGGTGAGATCCTGGTGGTGAATCCGTAATACAGCTCACGAAGGATCTTGATGTATTGGGTTTGAACACCCTGTTTGGCTAGGGCTTCAATGACTGCTTCCAGTCTCCACAGAATCAAAGGCTTTCTTTAAATCAATGAACGTGAGACAGAGCGGCATCTTGTACTCCCTACAAACCTCAATGAGCTTGGTTACCATGTGGATATGGTCGATTGTGCTGAATCCTTTCTGGAAGCCAGCTTGCTCGCATGGTTGTCCTTCATCTAGTGTTCTGCCAATCCTGTTCAGGATGACTCGTGTAAACAGCTTGTAGATGACGGCAACAGGCAGATGGGGCGATAGTTGCCGATGTCGTGAATGTCTCCCCTTCTTGAACAGTAGAACTGTCCTGCTGGTTTTCCATTGGGAGGCACCTTGCATTCGGACAGGTAGCGTGTGAAGAGCCGAGCTAGTGTATTGATGAGTACCGAGGGCAGATTCTTCAGGTGTTCGGGTCTGACTTTGTCTGGGCCTGGTGCTGTTCCTTCTTTTACCGACAAAATGGCATGTCGGATTTCAGAAGGGAGAACGTTGGGAATGACATATCCACCTGTGGAATTTGGTATGTGGGCAGGTGGATGTGGCTATCAAAGAGATCTGAGTAGAAGTCATGGATAATCTTCTCCATTGCATTTCTGGAAGATGTGATATATCCATTAGGGCGTGGGGGGCAGTCATCTTGATCTTATAGTTGGTGAATAATAGAGGTCGGGAGCTTCTTGTGCTTTTTTTCCAGGGATGGCTGAGAGTCTAACCACCATGGTGTACCTATTCGACTCAGGCGACTTCTACATGGTGCACGGCAGGACGCGCTGCTGGCCGACTGGGAGGTGTTCAAGACCCAGGGGGTGGTCAAGTACTTGGGGCCGGCAGGAGCAAAGACTCTGAAAAGTTATAGAGTACTGGGTAAGATGAACTTCAACTCTTTGTAAAAGATCTACTTCTTCGCTCATCAATATAGAGTGGAAGTCTTTAAGAACAGAGCTGGGAATAAGGCAGCCAAGGAGAATGATTGGTATTTGGTGTATAAGGCTTCCCAGGTAACCTTTTCTCAGTTCAGAGACATCCTTTTGGGAACACCAACGGCGTCAGCAGCTGTCGTGTGGTGGGTGTGAAGATGTCCACCGTGGATGGTCAGTGGCAGGTTGGGGTTGGCTATGTGGACTCCATAGAGAGAAAGTTCTGCCACTGCGAGTTCCCTTTGATTACGATCAGTTCTCCAACCTGGAGGAGCTCCTGATTCAAATCGGTTCAAGGAGTGTGTCCTGCCTGCTGGGGAGGCCACTGGAGATGTTGGGAAGCTGCGGCAGGTTATTCAAAGAGGCGGAATTCTGATCACAGAGAGAAAAAGAACTGAGCTTTTCCACAAAGGATATTTATCAAGACCTTAACCGACTGTTGAAGGCAAGAAAGAGAGCAAAATAGTGCCTCTTGCCAGAAATGGAGAATCAGGTGCAGTTTCATCATTGTCTGCAGTCATCAAGTTTTTGGAACTCCTATCCGATGACTCCAACTTTGACAGTTTGAACTGACTACTTTTGACTTTGGCCAGTACATGAAATTGGACATCGCAGCAGTCAGAGCCCGAACCTTTTCCAGGGTTCTGCTGAAGACACCTCTGGCTCTCAGTCCTGGCGGCGCTGCTGAATAAGTGCAAAACCCCTCAGGGGCAAAGGCTGTTTAAACCAGTGGATCAAAAAGCGGCCTCTCATGGACAAGAGCAGGATAGAGGAGAGGTTGAATTTGGTGGAAATGTTTGTTTGAAGAAGCAGAACTGGGGCAGAGCCTGCAGGGAAGATCTGCTCCAGGTTCCCGGATCTTAACCAACTTGCTAAGAAATTTCAAAGGCAAACAGCAAGTTTACAGGTCTGCTACCGACTCTATCAGGGGAGTAAATCAACTCCTAACATTATCCGGAGCTCTGGAGACATACGAAGGCAAACACCAGACTTTGTTGTTGGCTTTTTTGTGACCCTCTGGTGATCTTCGCTCAAATTTCTCCAAGTTCCAGGAGATGATAGGAACAACATTAGATATGGATCAGGGGAAAACCATGAATAGAAATGATGATAGAAACAACATTAGATATGGATCAGGTGGGAAAACCATGAATTCCTCAATCCTTCATTTTGATCCTAATCAAAACCTTCATTTGATCCTAATCTGAGTGAATTAAGAGGAAGTAATGGATGACTTGGAGAAGAAGATGCAGTCCACCCTTTAGTAAGTGCGGCTAGAGAGCTAGGTTTGGATCCTGGCAAACAGATTAAACTGGATTCCAGCACCCAGTTAGGATATTTTCGTGTAACCTGTAAGGAAGAAAAAGTTCTTCGTAACAATAAAAAACTTCAATACTGTAGATATCCAGAAGAATGGTGTTAAATTTACTAACAGTAAATTGACTTCACTCAATGAAGAGTTTTTAAAAAAATAAAACAGAGTATGAATATGCCCAGGATGCAATTGTTAAAGAAATTGTCAGTATTTCATCAAGCTATGTGGAACCAATGCAGATATTCAATCTTAATCATAGTTTCAGAGTAATACAGTAAAGATAAGTTATTTTGAAAGCTTCAATAAATTCTAAGTAGTGTTGACAGTTCTGTTTAGTAAAGCAGTAAAGCAGTGAACACTGAACACTTTCTCAGGAGTCCATCCCGCTGTCTAACATCATATAATTACACAATATATATTTTATTGAGCAAGCACACAAAGAGACTCTGATATGTTGTTTTGCCGAAAATACGGACGTGATCAAGAATTTGCTTACTGGAAACAGAAGGTCTAATTTTATCACCAAAATCTTTTTAGTAAATACTAATTATTTACTACCAGTAACAATTATAGACCTCATTCCCATGACCTGATGGAATGGTTGAGGCTCTTTATGTTCCTGGAGCAAGCAGCTGTCCTTGTGCTCTACTTGCATGAGACAGGACATATGGAGTTGTTACTGGTGCATGCTCTAGGAAATCAATGACGAACGGGAAGACAGTGACAGTGACAGTGACTTTCATCACGATCGATCTTCCCGTTAATCATCTATTTGCTAGAGCGGGCACCAGTAATATCTCCGTATTTCCTGTCTTATGCCAGTAGAGCCAAAGGCATCGGCTTGCTACAGGAACATAAAGAGCCTCAAACCATTATATGAGGTCATGAGAATGACCTAATATAATTGTTACTGGAGTTTGGCATATCAAATACAACATGAGCAGCTTGCCAGGCTTTGCGGGAGGCAAACTCTTTTAAACACCTCCAAATAAAGCATTTATTTGGACAGTGACTATTTATTTAAAATAGTTTGAATGCATGAATTTATTATGTCATTAATATTCTTTAAGAGCACTGTAAAAGTCAGTGCAAATAAGGAAACTTGAACACAGACTTTAAAAGTAGAGCTGAGTAACAAAATGACACCAGGTTTTAATATAAAGAATTCCAGATGAAAACCTGAGAAGTAGAAGTATACTGTGATGTCTTGTAGCCAACTAATCACTACAGTTCTTTCAAAGATATACTAGGCTCTTCAAAATGATTTCTTCCGTACCTGGTTTGCAGTGTGGGGTGGGATTCTCGCACTTAGAATGCCAGATTGCAAGCTGGATGCCTCGAGTTCACCCCTCAGTGCCACATAAACTGCACAGAATCCTGGCAGCTCATCTATTTGGGAACCCCAGAGCCCCAAGCCACGTCTGGCTATACTAGAGATACGAGTGGGTGAGCATGGCTAAAGGGAGAAACACAGCCCCTGGCAAGCACCACAATTAAAGTCCGTCCCTCAATGAGCACTGCAACCTTTTGTGCAGGCTTTGATGAGCATAACAACTAAAACGAGCAAGGGCCTCAGCCTGCATGTGAGCGAACATCATAACACGCAGGAAGGGAAGGAGAGGACCTTCAATCATGGTTCCAAAATAAAAGAACAAAGATAGAAAAGTAGAAGAAAAGATTGATAACTGGAAGAAGGTAAACAAGTGTGTTTTTAGGAGCTAACACATATACAAGAAGAATTAGTGCAGAAGAGGTTATATCAAAGAATGTCCAGTGTCTTTGGTAAAGTTGAAACTAGGCCCAATGTTGGTTTGATGACTCTTTCATGAACTGAAGACTACCAGCGAGGTTTATGAAAGTAAAACAGCTACCTATTCAAAAACTAATTTTCACAATGAATAAAGCAGAGACAAGTTCCACTGAATTTAATTTTAGTTCCTCCTAAACACCGTTACACCACAATATCATGTTCATTTTTTACTTAAACATAGAACTAAAGGCAAGATCCATAAAAATGATCATCCTCTGAAAGATGTATCCCTTTCTTTGTAATTTTATAATTATAATTTTATCATCATTTCACTCATGTTCAGTACCATAAAACTGAAGTAATGTTCAGAAAACGTTTGCATTTAAAAAATCAATTAAAAGTTAGACATCCGCTGGAGTTGAAAGGTGTTATGCTAAGTGAAGTGACTCAAAAAAGAGGAAGACAAATGGCCATGAGCTCACTCATATCTGGAAAATGAAGCACGAGAACAGACAAAAAATTCAAACCAAGCCCTTGAACTTGGGCCTCAGAACTGAGGAGAAAGGTATGGCCTGCATAAAGGTGGGGATTCTAATGTAGGAGAGAAATCTGGGTGTTTGGGTGCTAGGTATGATAGACACGTTTTGAGGATTTGTGATAAAGAGCTTCAAAAACACATACAACATATAAATGCAAATGAATCTCAATTTTTTTGAAAGTTTAAAAACTTTTTTAATAGAAATCCTGGGCCAGAGAGACAGTTTAAAGAGGCAAGTCCACCTAGCAAATGGGAGATCCAGGTTCCATTCCCAACGCTGCATGTTACCCTGGGCATCCTCCGACGTGATCGCTAAACACAAAGTTGGGAATAGCCTTAGAGCACTTTCTGGTATAGCTTAAGGCTGTCCTTCCTATTAGACATTTTTAGCTTATGAAAGAACGCTTGAAAAATAAAAAGTTCTACCTAAATTTAACAAGTATATGTAGATTTCCTTCACATTCAGAGATTTTTGTTCTGCTTTGTTAGGCTACTTTTGGAGCCATACTAGGGGGCCATGTTCTCCCCAGGGCTAGGGGGGCAAACCTGTAGTTCCCACCTGTAGCGCATGCACCTTGGCCCTTTAAGTCACTTCCCTGGTCCAATTCACAGATCTGTTTAGCTTAAAAAGCCATAACATGGACCGGAGCGATAGCCCAGCGGGTAGGGTGTTTGCCTTGCACGTGGCCAGCCCAGGCTGGCCAGGGTTCGATCCCGGCATCCCATATGTTCCCCTGAGCAACGCCAGGAGTAATTCCTGAGTGCAGAGCCAGGAGAAACCCCTGAGCATTGGCGGGTGTGGCCCAAAAAAAAAAAAAAAAAGCTATAAGCAGGGGCCAGAGTGATAGTCCAGCGGGTAGGGCATTTGCTTTGACGTGGCTGGCCCGTGCCGGCCCAGGTTCGATCCCGGCATCCCATATTGTCCCCCGAGCACCGCCAGGAGTGATTCCTGAATGCAGAGCCAGGAGAAACCCCTGAGCATTGCCGGGTGTGACCAAAAAAAAAAAAAAAGGCATAAGCAGTCTTCTTCATGCAACTACAGATTCCCCCCCAAACAACATACTTTTTCATTATTGTTTCCTGTTTCTGGAAATTAGTTTAAAATTGATTGGAGATAAATAAAATATAGAGCATTAGGTTGAAATTGCTGTCCTAGAAGACAAACTGTCAATTACCAGCAATTTAGATTGGGTTAATCTAATGTATAAGAATTAGCACTTTACAGCACCCCAGAGCCATAAAGAACAAGAAGAGCTCAGGGTGCAAATCCCAACTTCTGCACTAAATGGCTGTGGTACTGTGGGCAAGCCATCTAATCGTTTTTCTCCCTTTGGATGGGGGTAAGCAGGAAGGAAGGAAGGGGCCTAATCTGAAGTGCCCCTTCCAATGGTTGAATGCATGGGCCCCAAACCTATGCTGCTCAAGCACTGTCATATTAGGTTTCCCAAGCCAGGCCAGCCATGTGTGGGGTCCAGGACACATCAATCAATGCTCAGGGGAACCACGTGGTGCCAGGAATCAACCCCACGTTGATGTACACTAGGAAAGCACCCCAACTGCTATTCTATCTCCCGTTCTATCTAACCATTTTTTTTAATTTTCAAGTTAATTTTAATTTAAAACACCATGATTTATAAAGTTGTTCACTGTACAGTTGTTTCAAGCATTTAGTACTGCAATACTACCGGTGTAGCCTTCCCTCCACCAATATCCCTAGTTCCCTTCCAATCCCAACTCGTCCCTTAGGCATTTAACGAGTTTGCTTTCCATTGCTATTCCAACAAAACTTTAGAAATAGCTAATAGAAAATAAATTAATAATATCAAATTTATGATTACTATACAATTTTGACCTATGTGAATGAGAAGATTAAAACCATATAATATAATGCCTGGTCTCATTTACATATATGTTTTTAACTCTGGAATCTAAAGTATATCACATTAAGTTTTATTTTATACTTGGATCTCATTATGGTAATAATCATGTCCCACTTGTCATTAATAAAATTTTGAAAGCAATTCTGTGCTAATATACTTTGGCTTTTACCTGGACTAGGTAAGGCCTACATATGTAAATATTCCCCCTAGACCCTATATAAACACTGTGACTTACACAGTTATTCATTATGATTTGTTACAGGCATTCAATATCAAACCATTTCTTTAAATGACTTTGTTCTCTTTTAGAAAACTGAACTCTAGGGGGCCAGAGAGATACCTCGCCAGGCTGAGCACAGAAGCTCTGCATGCACATGGGGAGGGTTTAATCCTGGGTATCACATATAAAGTCCTTCTTGCATGACCAGGAGTGACCCCCAACTACCAATCCAAGAAAAGCCCCTGAGCACTGCCAGGTACAGCCCCTAAACAAACAAACTGGGATTCTAAGAAGAGCTTTCTTGACAGAGAATGTGTGATGAGCATACACTGAGATTGGCCATTTAAAAGCCTTTAGCCCAGAATACAAAAAAGGCCATTAGTAAGAGACTTGGTAAGTATTAACTTTCTGTTGATAAGTGTATGATTCTAATCTTTAAAATGAAGCTCATTACACCTTCTGGGAGGATTAATGAGGTAACGTGCCACATGGTAAGTGAATGTCAATAACCAAACGATCTTAGGCAAGGTTTTTACACTTTGTCTAATACGTTCTCTGAGAAATGGGAATGGTAGCAGCAGTCCTGGCAATCTCACAGAATCGAATAATATGATTTCCTCGAAGGCACTCTCTAAACTATAAGGTGTTATAACTATGAACGGCATTATTATTCAAAATTCTCCAGGATTTATTCCTCATAACTGCTGACAACCTTTACACAAAAGCTTTTATCTAGTGGTTTTCTATTTTCTCCCTCAGATACATAATTTTCAGCTTTTTAAAAACGTCATTTGTCAGTCAGGAAAGCTCGCTCAATGGCCTAAGCTCGTGCAGAGAAGTGTTGGGCACTTGCTCTCTCTCCTTTCTCTAACCCCACCGGCTTCTTAATGCCCCACACGCAAACCATGGCCCCCTCACCTCACAGCTCTTCCCTTGGTCCTGCTTCTGCTCACACTCTTTCCTCAGCCCAGGATCCATTCCCAGCATTGTATGGCCCCCAAAGCACTGAGCTGGTAGTAGTCTCTGCACCCCTGGGTGTGTCCCAAAATATCGAAACAATAATAGAAAAGAATCTGAACAAGTGATAAACCATTTAAGAACAGAACGTTTCTGGTGAAAATGTGCAAACAATTGACAAACTCAGTTTGGGTTCCTTAGATTCCATCTGCTATAAGTCATGGCGATAAGCATATCAACAAAGCTAAACAGTCACCTAGGTAAGGATTCCAGCAGAGAAGTGTTTGCTCTTGCCCTCGATGCACTTATCCTAGGCGCCAGTGTAGAATACAGACATCTATGTGGACCAAAGCATGGAGTTATCAGGTATGCCTACAATTAATAAGAAAACTTAAGAATTCAAAACCTCTCACTATTACCAGGTTGGACTTTATGCAAACTGCTTTATGGTAAGTATGGTTTGGGCCCCTGGACTTCCGGTGGATGGCATTTTGGCTACAGTGCCCAGCTGTCCATACAAGGCAATGAACTAACAACTGCTACACTTTCCCAGCTTGCACCCATGATGAGAAGTTTGCTTCACTGCCTCTACTCACCTCCCCACCTCCCTGATCCCCTATAGTGGAGTTCAGGATGCCTCCCCCTTTCAGGAAACACTCCACCTTAACAAGCCTGACTGCTCTGTGCCCCAGTTGGACCCTGTCTAACTCTGGTGCAAACACTAACCCTCCAAAGCATGAAGGTCAGAATCTCTGTGAGAATTCTGTGAAGAAGAAATGGATCACTTACTGGCAGTAAATGAAAGTCATTTGGAGAATTATAAATGATTGAAAAAGTAACCAACGTCACTTGGCGGGCTGCATGGTTTCTAGGAGACAGGAGCCATAGAGTCTCCATGTTGGCCAGCACACACTTCCTGAGGTGGCTGGGCTGCCACCCAAGCAGGAACGTGTGTGTCTTCGCTGCTATTTTCAGCACTGGCTTGACAATAACTCAATGGGGATGATAGGGAGGGCAGGGGAGACATGAAAGGAAGTCACTGCTGCCCTTAATTAACAGGCATGACCAACCCAAAGAAAATATTTTCTGACACACATTTAAAAATTAATGGAGACGGAAAATCAATTTTTGGAGCTTGATAAAATATTTAAGGAGAAACGTAACCCTGAATTTTAAGTCAGAATGAATCAGATCTATATGCAGCCTCTCGCCTTGTACAAATTTAGTATTCATTCCTTTATTTCCTCATGAGGAAGCTTTTTTGTTTCCCTCATTGGGCACTGGACATGACAAATGACATGTGAAAATGAGAATAAAGCACAATCCTTACTAACCATTCTGAACTATAGACACCAGTTTTCTCAAAGGTTGGATGACAGACGTAGCTAGCTTGGGAGCTTTGCTGTTTATCCACTCACACTTTAATCTATTTACATGTTCTTAAGCCAGGGTTAGTACTAATGAGATCTCTCTTCTATGTAAACTCTGATGGAGGGTGTGGCAGTTACAGAAGTCACCTTGACTCTGAATGAGCAACTTCTGACTTATTATACATCTACTAAGACTTCTATTTTCTAGATTGAGCACAGCTCCTCTTTATACCCACTGCACCCAGTGTGGGACAGTTAGAATTTACCAGAAGACTGCCACCTGGCTATGTTGGAGACTATCATTTAAGATTATAGGAAGGATCATACTAGTTTGCCCCTCAAGCAGGGGAATGTGACCTTTTGAGTATACAGAGAACAAGATACTCAGAATCACCCTGGTGCAGATAATAAGTAAGAAGGATATCATCTCAGATGATATCTAAGATATCATCTAGATACCCACATCTAGATGTGGGTATCATCTAGATTACATGAAGCCCATGAAATTAAGATGTATTACTTTATACCAGTCCCTCTCTCTCTCTCTCTCTCTCTCTCTCTCTCTCTCTCTCTCTCTCTCTCTCTCTCTCTCTCCAGCATTTTACATAAGAGATTGCTCTTATGTAAACCATAATCTTGGTATAATGTAAAGCATTATGTCAAGGGACTAATCCCTTCTTTAAGATTATAATCTCGGAAGAAGGGATTAGTTTAATCATTTGTTTAGACCTGTAGTAGGGGTGTGGCACCACCCTTCTACACTCTTCTACTATCTAGAAACTGTTTAGTTGATCTTTGTCGACAAGATCATCCCTGAAGTTAGGATTACTTTTGTGTATAAGGGGACTGACATGAGTTACTCTCTCCCTCTCTGGTGGGATCCACTTTGTTGGGACTCTCTCTGGTAGAATTCTCTTTGGTAGGAGACTTGGGCCCTTGTATATGGCCTAAGTTCTGACCGGAGCTAGAGGTCTTCCATTATATTGAATTGTGGAGGTAGAGTTTGTCGTTACTATTAAAAGCCTTTTGGAACTGCACTGGACTCGTGAGTTTTCATCCGTTCCTTGGTGGCATTGAAGGTAGAAGAGAACCCCTGTCCTGATACTGTTGGGGGGACCCCAGCGGTTCCCTGACAGATAAACATCAGATAACACCAATAAAGGCTGATTCTGATTCAGGAGGTCCTAAGGAACCTGGGATACAGAATTTCACAACAAGTACAGGGATGATATTGTTGCTGCTGGAGTGGACCATGCCTTGAGTAGCAAAGGGAAGTGGTAGGGAGAAAAGGGTGAAGGAATGCAGGGCCCAGTGTAGCTGAAAGGTCTTTCTTAGGGCCCCTGGCTGATCCAGAGTTAAGAGCACTCCGGATCTCTGTCCCTACTGTTTCTTTCATGATTTTGTAGGAGGAGAGGGGACAGAGTATCAGTCTTCTTCCACCAGGAAAAGCTTCCTTCCTAAACAAGTAGAACTAGATGGTAGTGATCACACCAATGGGTGGAAATTTGGAGCTTACATTTTGAATAGGGCAAAGATCACCTCATAGGGCCACACCTAGATTTCTGGGTGGTAGAGAACCATGCTCACTTCTGTGTGTAAAATACAGACATACATGCAGCACAGAAAGATGCAGACACAAGAGGTTGTTTATGCACTGGCCTCAAGTTCATGCTGGTTCCAGGCTGACCAGGCTGATTTTGTAGGTGAGCTCACAGTCACTCACATTTTACTGACTTTCTTGGAGCCCCACATATAAATCACGACCCTTTATCTTGCACCTTTCCCTGCCCCTGTCTTTGCTTACACTCTTAGCTCTGCTTCCTGCTACATCATCACATTCATCCTCAGCCACCCTGTCTGACTCCATACACTAGATCAAAGCTACCCTCAGAAGTGTTCCAAGATCCCACGGAACTGCGTTCCTCTCCTTCCTAATACCCATTTCTGCATTAAGCAGGGTTAATTTATCAATACCCATTTTTGCTTCTAGACAATGTAAGTATTTGAGGGCAGGGACCATCTTTATTTTTACGCATCACGTTTAACAAAGTGAGAGGCAGATGGTTGTTAATTCTTAACAGAATGAGTAAGCAAACAGTGGAGAGTGTAATTGTGAATTGCCGCCTGGCCTAGGCCCCTCCTCAAGACCTATAACATGGAGCCAGTTTTTAATGGCGTGACTCATGGCAGTTTCTTTTCAGTCTGTCAGTTACCTAATTACCTCAGCTCCACATCACTGCACTTTCCCATGTGCTAGTTAAACATGTGATGCATCATTCAAAATTCACCCCTCACTTTCCCTTTACTCTTCCTTTTCCTACCTTCCCCACCCTGCCAAACTATGGTCCACAAGTACAGGCTGACAATAGCCAACATCCTGTAATTTGATGTGAATCTTTGCCAGTGCCATTTGGCCATGAAGTCCAAGGAGGACAACAAAAAATAGTTTTGTGACCTCAAATAAGGTAAGAGATCTCTCCAGCCTCAATTCCCAATTCTTTAATCCTAAAGATAAAAACAGCATACTCATTTACTCAGGGTTTTATGAAGATCAAACTGGATAACATATATAAAGTAGTCAACTTTATACTTGGCCCAATGGCAGCATATAATAAACCTTAGCAATCTTAAAACATATTATATATTTTGAATTTTGGGCCACACCCAGTGGTGCTCAGAGCATACTCCTGGTTCTACATTCACGGATTACTGCAAGTGGAGCTTAGAGGGACTATATGGGGTGCCAAGGACTAAACCCAGGTCGCCTAAATTGCAAGGCAAGTGCCCTACCCTCTGTGCTATCTCTCCAGTCCCTTTAAATCATATTTTTTAAGTTGTACCTAAATAAAAGCTCTGAAATATAGATAGAATACTGTTATCAAAATATATATTCATGTGAGAGTGTTAGCAAATATTTACTATGTATACTCACATATTCACTTAATCTAATCTTTATTAATCATCCTACAGTGAGACAGGCATTACCGTCCCCCACTTTCATACAGGCAAACTGAGATGCACATAGTTTTAAAATGATGACTGGCTTTGGAAATACAGATTTGGCTATTTCCAACATCTATGCTTTCAGTCCCAGGAACGCCCAAGGATCTCCCAGCAGAGAACTAGGCAAAATTTCCTTGGCTTGAGAGATTTTGTCTAAGAAACTGAACTTACATGGGGAAAGAGGGGATGGAGGAGACTTCTCGGACACTGGTGGAGGGAAGTGAACAGGCTGGTGATGAGTGTGGTGTTGGAATGATACATGCATGAGAAGTATAATTAACTGCACTGTAAATACCTCTACCTTAATAAAATGGCTAATTTCTGACAAATTTGGGGCATGGGGTGCCAGTGGTAAGATTAAATACAGTATGTAAGGTGCTTGCCTTGTACGCAAATGACCTGGGTTAGATTGCTGGAACTCCCATATGGTCACCAGAGCACTTCCAGGAGTGATTCCTGAGTGTAGAGCCAGGAATAATCCCTAAGGACTGCTGGGTGTGGCCCAAAAACAAAAATCTCCCTGGCCCCAGCCTTCTCATCTTTATATGCAGAGGAATAGCAAATTGAAGGGAAGATTCCTTCTGGCTACTTTCATTATCAACACAGAAACATTCCATGATTAAGTTTGCCAACACAGCTTATCACAACAGAAGGCTGCCAAGGCCTGCCAAAGAACAGGACTCCAGACAGTCTCATTTTCCTCAATGACAAACAAATACTCTCTTCACCCCTGCTTTATCTGAGTCTCTAAAAAATTTGCCCTTGGAAATTATTTTTGTGCAGACCTAGGAAGTCAAAACAGTGACATTATTAAATGCCGACATTCCCCTTTCCTAATTTACAAGTTGAAATATGTAACTCCTAACCTCGATTTGAAATGTCACATGGATACTAAGAACCTTTACTTCATACTGAGGGAAAGAACCCTTTGCAATGCTCAGAGTGTATGATCAGGCTCTTCCAAGGTATTTGTAAAACAGGCATGTTTGGAACTATCCCCACTGAATAGTTCACACCCTAAAAACTGTCAGTTCCCAAGGACTGACTGCAGAAGAAGCAAGGAAGAAGAAAGGAGGAAGAGAAGAAAGGAAGAGAGGGTGGGAAGGAGGGAGGCAGAGAAAAAGATGGAAAGAAAGAAATCTAAAGGCAAAAGCGAGATGCTTCAGCTGATTTACTTCAAGCATCTATCACATTATCTTAGGGTCACAACTATGAAGTTGGGCCAAGAAGGAACAACAAGTGTATTCTTGTATTTGATGACATTCTGTATACTAAAAGAATGAAAAGTTGGTTCAAATTGCAATGCGGAGACTAGTTATGATCTCCTCTAATAACGTGCATGCTTTATGAGCACCAATGATAGCCTTATGTGCCCAGAGGGAACCGTACCTATTGGACTGTATGTTGGAGCAGCAGAGTAAGTGTCATGGAGTCCCTGTTCTCCCCCACAACCAAACCTAATCTTTCCCTGTGTATCTTTTCTTAGCAATAGCTATCACTATCTGGTATTGTAAGACAGAAAGACATCCTAGGAGGATTATTACCACTATGTGTTGTATCCTCTTATAAAAATCAACATGTTTATTTTGGGGGGGGAAGAGGGGTTTGTGTCAAATAGTGCTTAGGGCCTACTCCTGGTTCTGTATTTGGGAGTCACTCCTGGTTGGTGCTAATTGGGATATGCAGCATGGGAACGGAACTGGGGTCAACATGCAAAGCAAGTACATTAAACCTTGTACTATACCTCCAACCCCAAGGATCAATATATTCCCAAGACCAAACTCGATTTATTTTTGGCTTAAGCGCCACTCCCAGCAGTTCTTAGAGCTTTCTACTGGGTCTGTGTTCAAGGATCACTTCTGGTATGGTGCTTGGGGACCATATGTGGTGCAGGGGATAGAATCTTGGGTTGTCATGTACAAGGCAAGAACCTGAATGCTGCTACTATCTCTCTGCTCCCACAAGTCCTGCTTCATCATCATATAAATGTGAAGATTCAGCCAGCTGACCACTGCCAACCATCACTGTATAAAAAGTTAACTCCAGGGCCTAGTGAGACAGCAGTGGGTAGGGCACTTGTCTTAACACACAGTCAACCCTTGTTTGATCCCTGGCATCTTATATAGTTCCCTCAGCCCCACCAAGAGTGATCCCTGAGTACAGAGTTAGGAACAAGCTTTGAGCACTATTTGGAGTGCTTCTTCCCCCATCCCTCCTCAAAAACAAAGCGAAACAAAAAACCAATTCTGAATGAAAAACAGAACTGAATGTTCTGTATCTTATTTGCTAACTCCAGCAAGCTTACTCCAATTCACCAAGCATAGCTCAACTTAACGACTTCTACAGAGATATTTCCCCAGATATACAGAGATAAAGTCTCCCCATCCTATGGTCTCTCTTAATAGATCTGAATATGCTCAAAACTGTTTACTTCTGTGATCATGTGAATAATGTGTCTCCTGCACTGGCCTCGCTGGACCTATAGGAACAACAATCACATCTGATTTCACTCAGCATTTCACTTGTATGGAACACACGAACCAAGGCACGAACTAGCAGCAAGTGTACAAAAGCAGTGTCCATTTCCTGGCACCAGACACTGGAAAAGTAGCATCCCAGGCTTGCCTGTGACACAGCTTAGAGCCAGGTTTTACCCTCAAGTTCCTTTAGTTTCTCAGATCAGTGTTTCTTAGCCAAAGGCCCAACATCCCCTTATGGGTCCCAGGTTGTTTCAAAGGGACTATAGGTGAGAAACACATAATTGGGGGTGGGGGCCAAGGGTTGGGGTCCAGGACATGAGACTAAGCGGACAAATAGTAGGATGAGAGTGGGGGAAGCACAGGAAGGAAATGAGGTCAGAAGGGGGCACAGTCAGAAAAAGGTTGGGGAGACAATCTAAAGTCAGGCTCTCTCTTTGGATCTCGGTTCTGTCGAAAGAGGTGACCTCTATACATTTCTAGCCCTAAAATCCTACAATCCTGCAATTCTAAACCCCGACAAATATTGGGCTTGAAAGAATATTATGCAGGTTGTCGGTCGTAAGGTTTTTCTGGTTCTCTCTACTTGTCTGACATACTATCTTGCACAAGGCAACCCCCCAGGAGATGACCACTCCTCAGAAGGAACAGCCTCATGGGAGGATTCACAATTAGGCTTTTTTAAAGGAGCTTAACTGTTAAAGACGTGCTTAGCTCTCTGAAGTCTGATGGGTAAAAAGAATCTTTTTTTTTAAAGTCAGAATCTTATTAAACTGATCTTCACCTCTCCTTTAGAAGCTTTGGTTTTAGAAATGCACTGCAAAAAATTTCTAGCCAATACATTTGATTATTTGAATTTATAATAATTGCTTTAACCTTCAAACTCAGGCACTTCACTTAGTGCTGCTAATGGCTATTTACTGGACATTTCAGAATATTTAACATGTTCTTCATTAAAGAAAGTTCTATCGGATATCACTGCTTTTTTTTTTTTTTTTTTTTTTTTTTTCTTTTCTTTTTTTTGGTTTGTAAACCACATCTGGCAGTGCTCAAAATTTTCTCCCTGGTTCGGTGCCCAGGAATCACTCCTGGAGGTGCTCCTGGGACTGTATGAGTTGCTGAGGATTGAACTCAGTTCAGTCACAAGCAAGATACACCTGCCGTGCTATCTCCGGACCTGGACAGTCCTAGTTTTAAAGGCCAGAGGGCTTGGTGCCCTGAGCCTCCTCTATGGCCAACATTCAGCACTGATGCTGACCTCCAAACTGAACCTACCTCCCACCCTCCCAGTCATCCAACTTGAACTCACAAAATCCTCTGACAAGTTTCCATCCACTTGTCATCTGCTGTGCGGCCCCTCTAAGACAAGATTACGGAAAAGAAAAAAATATCCTTGCCATTTGCTTGCTGCATTTGGCAGCTTTATTCTCAGAATGCATCCCCTTCTCCAGGCACTGGTTAAACTTCCCTCCAGCATGAGGAGCTAGAGCCGCCCAGATCCTGGAGGTAGGCAGTGTGTCTCGGATTGAATACCACCTCTGTCCTGACCAGTAATGTGATTTTAGAAAAAATAACTGACACCTCTCTTCGATTCCTCACCTTAAGCTGAGGATAAACCGTACACACCTGTGAGACTGTTGCGTCATTCATCTAACCCACCACATAGTTCACACCGCACAAGTGCTGACAACATAAATAGCTAAAAAGTATAAGCAAAGGCAGAGCTGCTTTGGGTTTCTGTCCCCTGCTCCCGCTTACATCATACCCATGCCTGGGGAAAGGTCTTTACCCAATAAGTAGTTGATGAAACAAACTGCGCAGACACAGAAGAATCTACTTTAAAACTGCACTGCCATAGGGGCCCAGAGCGATAGTCCAGCGGGTAGGGCGTTTGCCTTGCACGCAGCCGGCCCATGCCGGCACGGGTTTGATCCCCGGCATCCCATATGGTCCCCCGAGCACCGCTAGGAGTAATTCCTGAGTGCAGAGCCAGGAGTAACACCTGAGCATTGCTGGGTGTGACCCAAAAAAGCAAAAAAAAAAAGGCAAAAAAAAAAAACCCTGCACTGCCAGGTCACTGCTTCATAAATATACTCAAAGCAGTATGAGATACCTGCTGGAGGATGTTCACTGCAGTATTATTTATAAACATCAAAAAATGATGGAAACATTAGGATGAAGTTACATTCTAAATGTCCACTGCCGGGCAATGGCTCAAAAATGATATATAATCATACACTGGTACATGGTGCAGTATTTATAAAGAATGTGATATCATTATATGGAATAATACAAAATGGTCTCCTTTATGTTAGACAAGAGGGGCAAGAACAATAAAACAGACAAGACTTAATATGTCTATACTATTTGTATCTAAGTTCTGAGTCTCTGTAGCTACTCATAAGAAATAAAATTATTTATACTTAAGTATTTTTAAGTTTATTATAAAATATATCCCCCTGGTTCAGAGAGATAGTACAGAGAGGTTAAGGCGTTTGCACTTAACTCGGCCAAACTGGGTTTAATCCCTGACACCATATATAGTCCCCTGAGTGCCTCCAGGAGTGATTCCTGTGCACAAAACCAGGAGTAACCTTTGAGCACAGCCAGGTATGGCCCCAAAACAAAAACAAAACAAAAATGACAAAAGACATATATTCATTCAAGTGTTTTCCTTTAAGGAGTTTTCTGCGACATATTTTCCTTTATGGAAACAGGACAGGCAGAGAGGGAAAAAAAATATTGGGCAGGGAAAAATAGATGATGAGTACTTGGGAAGTAAATAAAGACATTTATTGGCAAAGGCACAGGCTTCCTGACTAACAGGAGGGGAGGGAACCCGCTAGGGTGGCAATTTCGGACCAGCCGTGTGTGTAAATACAAGAGCGAGGCTGATTGAGAGCTTACATGTGTCAGACGCTGTGCTCAGCCCTTTCCAATTATTGTCTCATTTAATCCTACCTATGAAGAAACACTATTATTATCCTCATTTTACCAAAGGGAAAATGGAGACATGGAGCATTAAGCAACTTGCCAGAGGGCACACAGCTCACCAGTAGAGGGGCTGAGACTCAGACTTGGGCAGGCCCAGAGCCCAGCCTGCTCTCTCGTTGGTATCCAGGACACGGCAGCCGCCATCATGAGGCCAGCAGACAGAAGAAGCTCTCAAAAGATCTATCCAGCCTTATTCCTGAGGCAATATCTGGCATTTAATAAAAATTCCATTTTGCTTTCAGCTTACAAAAGTCAACATAATATACTCCAGTCAGTTCTCCCAAATTATGAGCTGTCTCAAAAGGAAGGAAAATCACACAGCTAAAAGGTCAAAGGCTGAAGAAGGTTGTAAAGTCAAATGGAATAAAAATGGAATAGATTAATCTTGGGCGTATGGAAATTTCGATGCCAAAGAACTGAGGCAATTTTCACAGAAAAAAAAATTAGATAAGATGATCCAGATAGGTTCTGAAAAAATGTTTTATTGTTGCTACAACCCACGAGTGACTTAGGTTAACAGACAAATAAGTTATTCCAAAACTTTTCAGTTACATTCTGACTATTGTTGGGGCTTCCAGGGAAAAGTGTGGGATCAGAAAATTAAACCTGATTGGCTTCAATTCCTTGCTCTAGCATTCTAGAACTAGCTATACAATGCTTGAGCCAACTCTATTGGCTCTAACATTCTAGAACTAGCTATATGACCTGAAATAGTTTCTAAACATGACATGATAACAGCATCTCCATGTGAAAACTTAGTCATAAAAGCTACCTCAGGGCTGGAGCGATAGCCCAGCGGGTAGGGCATTTGCCTTGCATGCAGCAGGCCCATGTCAGCCAGGTTCGATCCCGGCATCCCATATGGTCCCCCGAGCACCGCCAGGAGTAATTCCTGAGTGCAGACCCAGGAGTAACCTCTGAGCGTCTCTGGGTGTGACCCAAAAAGCAAATAAATAAATAAATAGATAAATAGATAGATAGATAGATAGATAGATAAATAGATAGATAGATAGATAGATAGATAGAAATAAAGATAAATAAAATAAAAAGCTACCTCTGCTGCAGTAATAAAAATTAAATAGGGGCAGGGATGTAGCTCAATTATATAGCACTTACCTTGCAAGTGTGGGGTCAATATAATAATATTCTTATTATTAATATTAAATTAATATTAAATTAAATGGGAAAGCAAAGTGGTTCCACCTATGTATCACTTGAGACTTAAATATTTCAATGAAATGAGTTCATTTTCCGTTTGTTTCCCCCAGGTAAACGTTACCTGTTGTCTAAGTTACAAGCTTTTCCTATCCAATTCAATTATTTGACTTTGTACAATCACTTCTACATTAACCATGCAAAAAAAAAATCCTAAAAGATGTCTGCTAGGTTTCGTTTTTTTTGGGGGTATTCAAGGGACTTCCCAGATATAAATAATACATAATTTCAGATTACTATTCACTTTCTGCTAACCAAAGAAGATTTATTCCTGCTCTAGTCTCAGCCACTTCTCATTTTGGGGAGTGGGATATAGGGAGCTGAGTCACAGACACAACCAGTGGTTCTTAGGGGCTGAATCCTGGCTCTAAGCTCAGGGATAACTCCTGGCGGTGCTCGGAGGGGACCATCTGGGGTGCCAGGGATTAAATCCAGTTGGCTACATACAAGTGCCTTATTGGTCTTATTACTATCTTTCCAGTCCCTCAACTTGAATTCTTTTTTTGTTTGTTTTTTGGGAAACACCCAGAGATGCTCAGGGGTTACTCCTGGCACTGCACTCAGGAATTAATTTATTCCTCTTGGCAGTGCCCAGGAGACTATATGAGATGCTGGGAATTGAACTCAGGTCGGCTGTGTGCAAGGCAAAAGCCCTAAACACTCCAGCCCTTCTATTTGAGTTTTTAAGTAGACAGATCTGTAAGAAAACACGTTGAAAAAGTTGCTGTACAAAGCACACCCGTTCCTCACCTCATTCTGAGATCTTAACGAATCCCTCTTCAAATATTTGTAGATCCCAGTCCACCAACTATCATTTATATTTATCATCTCAGAAAAACTACGACAGCTAATAATTAGCAACACTCAAAAAGAAATATTCTTGAGCCCAAAGTCAGGAGTTTGATTAATATCTAAAAAACCATTCAAGGGGCCAGAGCGATAGCCCAGCGGGTAGAGCGTTTGCCTTGCACGCGGGCCGGCCTGTGCTGGCCTGGGTTTGATCCCCGACATCCCATATGGTCCCCCGAGCACCGCCAGGGGTGATTCCTGAGTGCAGAGCCAGGAGAAACCCCTGAGCATTGCCGGGTGTGACCCAAAAAAGCAAAATAATAATAATAATAATAATAATAATAAAAATAATAAATAAAATAAAATAAAAACCACTCAACGCAAGTCACCATTTGGAAATGAATACTAAGGACAAAGATAATGTTCTTCCCCTTATCCTCTAAAGCATATAAACACATAGCATACTTATGATTCAAGATCATTACCTGATGGTTAGGCACTGCCTAGAATCAGGGCTGTAATCATACTAAAGTCATAAAATACCTAATAAAATAACACTTCACTATAAGACAAGGTAAGGCATTTTATCTTCACACAGCTATGGTGGCAAAAATCACCCTCTGACCTTTAATTCTAATCTTTGAAATGTTTCTGTATTGGGGCTGAAGAGATAGCACAGTAGGTAGGGCATTTGCCTTGCATGCAGCCAACCCAGGTTTGATCCCCTGCACCCCATATGGTCCCCAGAGCCCTACCAGGAGTGGTTCTGTACACAGAGCAAGAAGTAAGCCCTGAGCACAGCCAGATGTGGCCCCCAAACAAAAACAATAAATAAAAGAAAATTTCCCTGTATGGGTCCAGAAAGATAATATAGAGATTAAGGCACAGTCATTGCATGGAGCAACCAACCCCGGTTCCATCCGCCGAATAGAGTACGGTTCCCTCAAGCCCTGCTAAGGAAATGATCCCTTCCTATCCCCACATTCCAACCCCTCCCCACTGCTCCAATGAATTTCAAAACTTCTTGTGTGAGTGGGACTAAAGATAGAGCTCATTGGCTGAACCCACACTTTGCATGTGGGAGTCCTGGGTTGATTCTCCAGTACTGCATGAGCACAGCTGGAGGTGACTCCTGAGCACAGAACTGAGAGTGTCCCCAAAGAAAAAAATAAAGGCTCTATTTCCAAACTGTAGACTTACAGACATATAAGATATACTGTGAAGTAAAAATAACATTTTGTATACTATCCTCTAGAGCAAAAGAGAGAAGAAATAAGAATATATACAGAATACAGGCACCTGTGTTTTTCTAAAGTCACTTAAGGAGAGTATTAACGACTTGAGAAATAGATTTGAGGAAAATGAGTCATTAAAAAGAGCCATTGAGATTTAAAACATTGAGGATATGACTGGAGAGGCTGCACAGGAATTGAGGTGTTTGCCATTCTTATAGGTAGTCAACCCCAAGCATCACATACCCCCCCAAAGAGCTGGAAGTAGCCCCAAGCACTATTAAGTAGGACAAAAAATCTTTTTAAAGAAAAGAAAAAAACCTAAGGATGATGTCACATTTTATATTAGACTAAGATTATTTTTCCTTTCCTTTCTAATATCATATGTGATCATATTAAAAGACACATCCAACTAATCAAGTAAAGCAGAAAGCAAAACCAATTGATTTTTGGGGGGGGGAGATTGTCACATTTGATGATACTCAGGGATTATTCCTGGCTCTGCACTCAGGAGTTACTCTTGGCAGTGCTCAGGGGGCCATATGGAATGCTGGTTTGTCTGCAGGCAAGGTAAACGCCCCTACCCACAGTACTACTGCTTCATGGGCCTGAGTGATAATCCAGCGGGTAGGGTGTTTGCCTTGCATGTGGCCGACCCAGGTTCGATCTTTGGCATCCCATATGGTCCTCCAGCACTGCCAGGAGTAATTCCTGAGTGAAGAGCCAGGAATAACCCCTGAGCATTGCCGGATATGACCCAAAAAGCAAAACAAAACAAAAAAAGAAACACAGTACTACTGCTCCAGCCCCAAATCAATGATTTTTAAAGAGTACCACAGTGCCTTATTTCATAAATCTCTAATAGTTCATCACCATATGGTGAATTGCAATCTCTTACTCTTCTTTCACTCTCAGAGTCCACACATTTTGTTCCCTGCCTAGACAGCCCTAGGTCCCCTTAAGTGTCCAGGAGGGATGCCTCCCCTAATTACAGATGTGCTTACCTTCATAGGTGCCAACTTCAAGAAGAGTCCCACTCTGTTCGAGGTCCAAGAACTCCTTCACGCTCAGAAAGTTATAATCCACGCCAGGCACTTCTCCTTCTCTTGGAGATCGGGTTGTGCCTGCAACAGACAAAAAGGACAAGAAACCATCAGTCAACTCAAACAAGTAGCGCCACATGCAGGGATAATTAAAATAACCTGTTCAGTAAGCTGGACTACCCAAGGCTCTGCAAGCCTAACAGCCCTGACACGGCCCTCGGCAAGGCATCTTCTTTCTAACACAACAGCCTCCACACTTAGCCACTTTAGGGTATCTGGGACTCTTCAAATGGAAAGAGAAAAGGGAGCACAGCCAGTAGACCAGAAAGCGTTTCAACATTTTTCAACTGTGCTGAAAAAGTCGATTTTATACAGAGAGCATTCACAATCAGCAGCTTTTAGGGCTCCAGTAAATACTGAAAAAAATGTATCCACCTTAAGCTTACAGCCTAAGGGGCTTATATTTTTATCACAGGCCTGGAAATTCTAATGTTCTTTAGTACATCCGGCAAGCTCCAACGTAATAAGCCCTTTGAAGAAAATGACACCCACTGCATAAACACATCACTAGAGAAATGCGATTGCCCAAGATCTGTGGTTAGGCATCTCCCAGGGATTAAAACACTGCTGCTCTCCGTGTAATTAATACGTTTGGAAAAAAAGAGGCCACCCATAAGTTCTAACTTAGAGAGAAAGGACATTGCATTTGCTTAAAAAATTTTTTTTCCCTTTTGAAGTAGACATTTTTGTAATAACTAATAAATATAACAAATCCTCTGTGAAGAGATTTTAAAATGTTCCTCAGATTTATCACTTTCATCCAATTTCAACCAAAAGAGAGAAGCAATGTGGAAGGAATGTGGTTTATATGTTTAAAATTAAAAACAAATATGTAATTCAAACCAGCTAGAAATTGGCTAAATGCTATGAAAGATCACAAAAGAATAAAGTACCTGATTTCCGTTCCTACATTCATGTTAGATATCTGATGAACAGCCAACTGCTCTTGTTACTGGGTATAGCATTATCAGCAGTGGGCAGTGGTAGTCCTGGGCAACATGATGCAGGGATGGACCTCAGGTCTTTGCACATATTAAGCATGTATGTGCTCTACCACTTGAACCAATATCCCCAGCCCTGACTGTGGCACAGTGCTTTTCAGCAAAGGGGGCTTTAAGGACAGGTTTCCTTTGTTATTTGGCCATTCCCAGGAACTTTCAAGCAAATAATTAACCAACTAGTGGCTCTAATGACCCTGTACAATACAGACCCTGCAGTATCCTGAATGATCATGCATACACAACTCAGTGGACATCTAGAATTCCTTTTCTTTCCCCGGTGGAGTGAGGGGCGTGAGGTCAGTGGCATGCTCTGTAGTACTCAGGCATCATGTGGTGCCTGGGAGTGAATTCCAAGCTCCCGTATGCAAAGCAACTACACCCCTTGTACTTCAGGTTCTCAAAATTCAGACAAAATTCAACACCTGCTGCATATTTTATTGAGTTCAAACATGTTTTTTAATGAGTCAAGGATTCTTAGTGAAAGAACTGTTAATGGTATAAATAGACTGCAGTGTCCACAAGGCAGCTGGACCACAGATGTTTATTTTTTGTGTTATCACTCGCACCATGTTGTGGCCTCCCGCAAAGAAGCCACTGTGTCATGATCCGAGTGTACACTTGCATGGGTCCTAATTTCTTCCCATTTCTGGCTGCTCTGGCAGATGAAGACAAACAACTCCCTAAAAACTTTCATTTTGTTTATAGATCACCCTGGCAGTGCTCAGGAGCTACTCGTAGTGGTGCTGGGGGGACCATGTGCTGCTGGTTTTCCTGCCTGTAAAGCATGTGCTCTAGCTTATCGCTTCAATCCCAGCAACTTTGAAACGATCAGCTCTCAGTAGGTAAACAATAAACTCGAAGATTGTCAAACTACTGATGGGCTGGGGTCTGGCTTGGTGAAAGGCCTCCCAAACTTGGAGTCTCAGGCATGCTAATTAGTTAAAACTTGGTTTATCAAGTGCAATATAGGGATGATAAAAAGTTCTGGTTCAAACCATAATGATGTACATATATATATACATATATACACATATATATACACACACACACACACACACACATACACACATATCCTTACACATTTTATTCCAATATTTATTCAGGCCACTGACACAATTCACACAGGCATTAACTCAGACACTACAGAAACACTAGTGAACAAAACAGTCTATGGCCATACCACCCTGAACGTGCCCGATCTCATCTGATCTTGGAAGCTAAACAAAACAAAGCCCCTTTTCCAGTGGCATTTTATTTACATTTAATGTTGCTATGAAGAGCAGAAAAGATATGTGAATTCTATGGATGAGCATATAATTTCAGGAAAAATTAGCTTTCTAGGGAACAAGGGTTTGATAATGACCTGGAAGAAGGAAGAGGAGAGTGGGGAAAGTGATTTTAGGGAGGTGGCACCAAGACTGGGGGCTGCAGAGGTGGGTGGCATCATCCTGCATGCAGGCAGTGCCAAGAATAAGCCGGGCTGGGTTGGGGTGGGGCAGAGCAAGAAGGCGGAGCAATTGTCACAGCAATAAAAAGAAGTAGGAAAGGAAGAGCCAGGTTACCTGAGTCCCAGCAAACATTCCTTATTTTTTCCAAAGGATGCTGGGAATCGTGAAAAAGACATTGAGCAGGAGATACCAAGATTCAAGACTTCTCTTTTCTTTCCCTCACTGCTGTGGTAAAGAACAGGGCTTGCACACACTTACTGGGGCAGGGATCTCACACTTTGTAGAGACACCATGGCAGTGCCAATGCTTTGTTTTTGGTTTGGTGGCAGAGGAGAGGGGGACATGGAGCTGGGTCCCTACTTGGCAACACAGGGCTGCAAAGCAGGCGTTCTATCTACCACTAGCTGCCCCGGACAACCTACCCTTCATGTATAAAAGATCACTCACTTATAAAGAACAAGCAATGGGCAGGATGCTAGGGGCAGGGGAAAAGAAGAAAATCCAAGAGATCAGTTGGTGGCAAGTACCATGTCACGCGTGAGACAAAAATCGCGATAGAGGAGCATGGCAGGATGGGTGAGGAGGAAAGCACCTCCAACTCTCTCATGAACAGTGGCTATTTAAACAGTTTTACCAGTGTCATTGGAGAGACATCAAATACGTGGCAATTCATCACATTTCATCTGCAGTTTTAAGACTGAACTGGGAAGGGAATTCAAAACAAGAATAAAAAACAAAAAAGGGCCAGAGGAATAGTACAGCGGGAAGGGCGATTGTTTTGTATGCAGCTGACCCAGGTTCGATCCCCAGCATCCCATATAGCCAGTCCCCTGAGTGCTGTCTAGGAGTAATTCCTGAGTGCAGAGCAAGGAGTAACCTCTGAGCATTGCCAGATGTGACCCCAAAAACAAAAACAAAAACAAAAAAAATCTGAAGAGAGTCCATGAGATAGCTTAGTACCCATCTTGCAAGCATAAGACCTTAAGTTTTATACCTGAGGCTACCCACACGGGGCTAAGCACTGGCCTGGTTGCTCTGCTGACTGGTACTCATCACAGTCCCTCCCCTGCGCCACCATACACACACACACACACACACACACACACACACACACACACCACAAAAAACCCTGTGATCTCTAGTGCACCACAGCAAAATGCTCTTGAATACAATGAAAGCACAAGACCCGTGGAAAGCACCACAATGAAAATGTGTCAGCACCTTGACTGGGAGAGTACAGTCCCAGGGAGCATGTGCATGAGCACCTCAGGCACCCCAGGAGCACTACACCAGAACATCTTCCAGCACCACACACAAGTGTGGGAAACACAGTCACTGGTGACTGAACAAAGGGAAGGGGCAAGGAGAGAGACACACAAACGTCTCTCATTATTATTTTTACAGATTTGGGGGTATACCTGGTAGTGTGTGGTCAGGGGCTACTCCTGGCTCAGTGCATGGCTTGCCGTGGTGCTCAAGGAACTTGTGGTGCTCAAGGGGTCAAACAAAGCTCTGCTACATGCAAAGCAAGGGCTCACTTCCTCTGCCTGAACACCTCGTTTTTGATGCATATAAATGGGCTGTACCATTTACAGAGTCCAAGGAAATGGATGCGACTGGAGGGATAGTACAGCATGTAGGGTGCTGACCCAGGTTTGATCCCTGGTAATCCCTGACCTCTTAAGGCAAGGTCCCTTAAGCACCTTGCCGCCCCCCCCCCACACACACCCACACAAAGACAAAGGAAATGTTCTAGGGGAAACACTGAGTTCACTTTTAAACACATGAAGTTTGAGAATATGGTTAGACACCTAGATGGAAAACTAGACAATGGATGATGTAAGACTGAAAACCAGAGGGAAGGTCTGCACATAATGGGGAGGGAAGTCAACCACTAGCATTTGACAGTAGAGGCAAGAAGTCATCATGTCAGGGAGAGTACGAAAAGAAGCCAAGAATCTTGAGTTGGTCGGGACTGCGTTAACTTTCAGAAATAGGGGCCGGAGCAATAGCACAGTGGGGAGGGCATTTGCCTTGCACATGGCAAACCCAAGTTCCATCTTCAGCATCCCATATGGTCCCAGAGAACACCACCATTAGTAATTCCTTAGTGCAGAGTCAGGAGTAACACCTGAGCATCACTGGGTGTGACCCAAAACGCAAAACACACACACACACACACACAAACCAAAAAACCCTTCAGAACCAGGGAGAAGCAGGAAGTTGCTCAAATGAGACTAAGGCTACAGTCAACACGGCAGAGAGGAGCCAAGCCGAGGGTGTGATGTCTGAAGCCAGCAAAGCTGCCCAGCCAGCTACTTGGGAAACACAAACAGTCGACATCATATTGGGAAATTCCAGGGCAGAGCAAGAATAGAATCTCTTTGAGACTTGCTGTGAAAGGATCTGTGGTAAATATGTTCTGTATGGCACTCTACACTCAGCTTCCACCCCAAGTTTCCACCAGCTTCATCTATACCACCCCACTTCCTGAGAAGATGGAGATGGATAAAACCAAACAAAAGGTGGGTAGTTTTTTTCTTAAGTCTCCCCAAACCAGACATTGTTGGTTTTTATTTTATCTCCCCCCCCCCCCCCCCCCCCCCGGTCTATAGCCGTTTTATGTTGGCCATTTCTTTCAACCACCTTTTCCAAACTAATTTGTCATTTTACTTTTAGGACAACAACCATACCTGGTTCTTAATTTCCCCCCAAAAGATTCAAAACAATCAAGGAATTCCCTCTAAGTGACACTCTGGAGGGAAAAAGGAAAGGAAAAAGAAAAATAGAACAGATACAATTTTCACCAGTATATCGATGTGTGGTTACAATGACCTCTGAGCTAGAGAGGGAGAGTGTGGGAGGGGCTGGGTAAGTTCCTACCCACAAAACCTTCAGGGTTTATGACCCAGACAAAACCTTTCCACTTCAGTCTAGCAGGAGGTTTTCTCCCGAGAACCCTCCAAGCAACCCGCCCTGGGTCGGGGCCAACAAGCCCCAGCGCCATTCAGTGCTACTGGGAGGAAAGGACCGGGGAGGGGCCCCGCCTCCGTCTTTCTTCCCAGAATGACAGGCTGCCGGCGGACACACGCCTGGCAGATGGCATTTCAAAGGGTTTTCTGGAGCCATCTGGGGTGGGTACAATTATTACAAACCACGCTTCTAACAAAGCCAGAAGGGTTACTTCCTGGCAGGAGAGAAGTAAAACAAATTTTACTATGTTTCTCAGGGATAGCATCATTAGAAAAAAAAAAAAAAAAAAAAAACACCCGCCTGACAACCTAGTAAGTTCTGGTGTCTGCTACACTTGCCTAGCTTGAAAAACAAAACAAAAAATTGAACCAATATTTTGGGGGTTTTAGGCCATGTGGAAAGTGCTACTCCCGGCTCTGTGCTGGAGGGTGGTGGTCGGGTACAAAGCAAGCTCAGTGCAGTTACAGAGTCGGCATCTTGCTATTATTAGGTCTGAACAAATAAGCATGCCTACCTCTCTGCCTTCAAAAAAGAAATAAAGATCACTGGTGGTGTTAAATATCATATGCCTAAAACTCAACTATCAGTAACTTTAAAAATCATGGTTCTTTAATTAAATAAAAATTATTTTAAAAAATAAAATTTATCAAATCCGAATAAGATAGCTTTTATTTAAGAGATGCTTATTTATGTAGTAGTTTAAGATATGAAATACTTAATCTGTAAGATTATAAATTTTCACCATAAACACAGAAATTAGAATTACTATTATACTCATATTAACACCAGATTCATATGCAAAAAATTCATTAAAAACTCTAAAATACTTTGGAATATGATGTCATAAAATACTTTCTGAACTAAAATTTCTTTGGTTCCTATTGGTTATGGCTTTTTATTGAGGAGGGGTTGGGCCACACCTGGAGTGCTCAGGGACCTTGTGGGGTGTTGGGATTAAACAAGGGTTGACTGTATTGCAAGGCAGGTGCCTACAGCATCTTTTGGATCCACAGTTTCCTCAGTTATGGTTTTATTTTTGGAGGAGAAAGCCACCTTAAATATTTGTGGCAGCATGATTTTTAGCAAAAATATAACAGCCATAATAAAAGCTGTACTCCAAAACAACATGGGATACAGGGGATCGAAACGGGGTTGGCCTCATGCAAGGCAAATACTCTCCCCGCTGTACTATCGCTCTGGCCCCTTACATTTCTTTATGTGGTCCCCACGCACTGCCAGGAGTAATTCCTGAGTGCAAAGACAGGAGTAACCCCTGAGCATCACCAGCTCTGTTCCAAAAAAGCAGATTAAAAAAAAATCAAAAGAGCAGATCTGATGTTAAATGTTACTCGCCAGTTAAATAAAGTAGCTTTCAGGCACACCCCCATTCTGAGGTCTCCTACATGTCAGTTTGAGATGTGTAATTCTTTTCTTCTGTTTTATGGTTTACCCCTGATACTCACCTTCCCCACTCCGCAAAAGCCTGCATTCTTGCTTGAACATGTTACTCTCTCTCTTCTCATACTCCCTAAATTAAACAATTTTACTTAAAAAAAATCAGCTATAACAAAAAAATATTGTGCAAGATAGCTTGGGGCCGGTAGTAGAGTGGAATGTTGACTATACCTGTTTAAGGCCCATTAGAGGTGATATTTGTATTTGAGCCATTTGCAGTTTCACTGTACGGGCCGTGCGTGCCAAGCGACCAAAGGAACCATAACTGATTTGAGAGACTCATAGACATGGGGCAGAGCTGCTACTGGCTCTCCCTGTGCCCAGCCGCTCACCAGGCACCCAGGCCACATGGTTCATCAATAAATGCTGGATTTAGAGATGTCTACAAGAGTAGGCTACCCACACGGTAGAGCCTGGCAAGCTACCCGTGTCATATTTGATATGCCAAATACCAGTAACAATTTTAGACCTCATTCCCATGACCTGATGAATGGTTTGAGGCTCTTTATGTTCCTGGAGCAAGCAGGTGCCTTTGGGCTCTACTAGCATGAGACAGGACATATGGAGATGTTACTGGTGCCCGCTCGAGCCAATCGATGATGAACGGGAAGAGAGTGATACAGTGATACTCCAAAACAACAACACAAACCAAACCAAGAGATTGCTCATGGAAATTGGAATGAACATGTGAAATCTGATAAACTTGCTCTCAGGAATTAGCTGATCGCAGAATAATGCACCATGAAGTTACCAGAAAGAATGTGTATGTGCTGATATAGATGCAGGGAGAAAGGGACACTCATCCATTGTTGCTGGGAATGTCAACTGGTACAGCCTTTTGGGAAAACAATATGGACTTTCCTCCAAAAACTAGAAATTGAGCTCCCATTTGACCCAGCAATACCACTCCTGGGAACATACCCTGGAAAGCCTAAAACAAGAAACATCATCTACACTTCTATATTCATAGCAGCACTATTCACAATAGACACAACTGGAAACAATCAGAGTGCCTGAGAACAGACAACTGTATAAAAAAAACCGGTACATCTACACAATAGAATACTATGCAGCTGTCAGGAAAAACAAAGTCATGAAATTTACCTGTAAATGGATGTACATGGAGAGGATTGTGCTGAGTGAAATTAGCCAGAAGGAAAAGGACAGATATAGAATGATTGCATTTATTTGTGGGATATAAAATAAAATAGTATGATACTAGTATCCAAGGTCAGGCAAAACATGGATCAGGAGGTGTAGTCAGTGGGTGGAATCTACTGCAAGTGTGTGGAAGTCAGAGGATAGGTAAGACAGAGAAGGGAACAATGTGCTAACAAATATTGGAAATGATAATACCAACCTAGAACTGAGCATTGAATGTAGGCAAAGGGATATACATCATAACCTCTAAATATATTGCAAGCCACAATGTGTGTGAGAGAGAGAGAGAGAGAGAGAAAGAAAGAGAGCTGTATGCCTTGAACACAGCTGATCCAGCCTCAATCCTTAGCACTTTACAGAGAGAGAAAGAGAGAAAGAGAGAAAGATAGCTGTATACCTTGAATACAGCTGATCCAGTCTCAATCCTTAGCATTTCACATGGTCCCACCAAGTACCACTAGGAGTAACCCCTGAACTGACAGCCAGGGATAGGTCCTTGACACTGTCAAGCATGGCCACCAAACCAAAAAAAGTAATAATATAATGCAAATGAATATATAGGCTCCATGTGAATCTAACACACATGTCCTATCTAGCAGAAGAAAGTCAGCAACACGGCAACACTTGCCTGGAGCTACTAAACAAGAGTACAGTACAAATAAAATTGAGGACAAAACAATGCCATTTTCCTGCCTGACTTGGTTTTCTAAACTTCAGAGTATTTATCATTCAAGCAGAGTCCTCTGTGAGTTACTAGTTTGAACTAAAATTTCTTTGGTTTCTATTGGCTACCCCTCTTGAGGAGGGGGTATCTATGAGAGAGTGCATTTGCACCTGAGTAGGAAACACTCTAATGCCAACCCACTCTACTAGCGGATCAGAACTTAAATTCATTTGAACTGAGCCCTACTGAATGTTTCAGTATGAAGTAGTGATGCTCCCAGAAGTTTGTCACTTGAAGCTTAAGTGCTTGCTTGCATCTTATGCACATTTTCTGGTTCATAAACTTCTAATACACTTGGCTTCAATGACTCTTGCTGAGCAAACCAGAAAGTGACCTTCCTTAAGTAACTCTACAAACCATGGTGCACAGACGGGAAACTGTATAGGAACTTCATTTGCTCGCTCTCTTTCAATTTGAGGCATTCGCCTGAAATATCCACTAGAGGCATCTAAAAAATTCCTAAGGATGAGACACTGATAGGACATCCCTGAGCCATGAGGTTTCAAAGGAGGCAATCACTCAGCACCTGTTCAAATGGTCTCAAAGCCACTCTGTTCATCGAAAAATCATTACACTACTACATTATATTGCTAATACCTAATTATTTAAAATGCTGTTATGTTAAACTGGATCTTGCTTATCAAAACCTAACAAGACTTAACAAATTAGAGCAACTTCAACTCTTCTCCATGTTAAAATCTTCGTTTTCTTTAACAAAAATATTGTTTATATCTTTGCAAACCAGTTACGTATCCGGGAACAACTGTTCATCTGCTTGGTGATGGAGGGAAAGGACAGTGGGCAGTGGGTAATTTACCCTATTACCCACTATCCACACATTGGGGGTGGCCGGGTGAGGGCAGTAGTCACTTGTCACTGGTCTTCCCATTGTTCATCGAGTTGCTCAAGCGGGCACCAGTAATGTCCAGTGTATTTGATATGCCAAAAAACAGTAATAATAATGGACCTCATTCCCAAAGAATGGAGGGCAATAGTACTGACTCAATATTTTCCTTTTATTAATTTTTTTCTATTTTTTGGCCACACTCAACTGTGCTCATGGCTTCCTCCTAGCTTCCTCCTGGCTTTGCATTCAGGGAATACTTTTGACAGGTTCTAGATACCATTCAGAGTTACAGCGATGGAAACCCAGTTGGCTGCATACAAGGCAAGTTCCTTGCCTGCTTATATTATCTCTCTGGCCCCAACAGCTTTCTTTTAAATCCACCTGCTTTTAGAAATATTAAAGTATATTCATGAAAAGGGAAATATTCAATCATCAAATGCTACTAGAGTTTTTTAAATTTCACAATGTTAAATGCTGACAAAAATCTGCAACAACTAGAACTTCTGTACATTGCTCCAACCATGCAGAATACTAGTCATTGGGAAAAAGAGTGTTGCAGTTTGTTAGCAACATAAACATAAATTTAGGACGTGACCCAAAAATCACTCGGCTGGACATTTATCCTAGAGAAATAAAAACTAATGTCCACACAAAATCCTGTGTTCAAATGTTTATAGTGGCCCAATGCACAATCACTCTCAACTGGAAACCACCCAAACAGTCTTCAACTGGTAAAGACTACAATGAAATGCCTACAGTGAAATACTCCTCAGCAAACCTGCAGCTGTGATCAACAACACAGACGAGCCTCAAGCACACAAAGGAAAGCCAGTCTCAACAGGCTGCACAGTGTCTGATTTCATTATAGGATATCCTAATTAAAGTTGGAGAATAAACTAGTCATTGCCAGGTATGGATTAAAGTCGGTTACAATGAAACTGGGGGAAGAAGGTACACATGTCCTGTGCTGGCACTGCGCCGACATGCACTTCCTCAACACCTAGAGCACCATGTGCCAAAACAATCACTCACTATGAGATTCTTAAACTCATTTTTTAAAAGAAAATGTTATAGAAAGTTGCACCCTGTATAAATAGTAAGAAAAAACTCAATGCAACAAACCTAAAACATTTTATTTTGGCTAAAGACTGAAGTGCTAAGCCTGGGTTCTGTATTCTTTGAATTACACTGAGAATTAAAATTTGTTTATCTATTTAAAAAATGTTTATTTCCCTAGGGAGCCTGAGGCCAGTCTTTACAATAATTAGACCAGTGGTGTGAGCCCAGGGAAATCGAAAGTCACACCTGGAGAGTCCCAGGGCTGGGAGCTCTGCATATCTAGGGATCAAACTCAGGGCCTTGCGCATGTTAGACATGTGCTAGAAATATCTCCGTGTCCTACACTGCATTTTCTTATTACAAAGAAAAAATTGCAGAAGTGTTCGAGCCAAACTGGGACTTCTGTTTAACAGGATGTAAACACGGATGGACAGACAGTCAGACAGACAGATAGACAAGCAGACAGACAGGCATGCGCGTGACACACACACACACACACACACACACACATCCAACTGTCCTCTAGGTGGCTAAATGCAAAAGCAATACCTAAAGCACTGTCCAAATGATCTCACTTTATCATAGTCATCCTGACTCGAGGCATTGGAGTCAGGAACAGCAACACCCTGGTCCCTAACACCTGGGCGACATCAGGGAAAAGATTAGGAGCAGAGTTGAGGAACTTGCTTAAACGTCAAACTCCACCACCTAAAAAGTTGCTGAATGTTTAGAGTTCTCACTTTTCTCACTTGTGAGTGAAGATGGCTATAAAAATAATGAAATGAAAGCTAATTATTGTAACAATTTTAATGGGAACAAAGAATATATCTACACAATGGAGCTCTGCTGCATCTAATAAAATCAGGCTCACAGGGATCTCATGAGAAGGTCAAACAAGTAGGAAGTAAACATTTGGCAAACTTCAATGTGGTTAGTTTGAAAGCTGAACAGTGGGGAAGAAGCCATAGTACAGCAGGTAGGGCATAAACCCTGCATACGACTGACCCAGGTTCAATCTTCAACATCCTACATGGTCCCCCAAGCTCTCCAGAGTGATTCCTGAGCACAGAGCCAAGAGTAACCACTGAGCAACGCAGGGTGTAATCTGAAAACCTTAAAACAAAAAAGGAAGAAGAAAATTTGGCTGTGAATTTCAGTATCACCCTTGGATAGAAGGTCATGTCAATCTTTCCCCAAACGGGGGTGAGACTGAAACAGTGGAGCGATCAATGCAGGGGGCTGTAAAGCCGCGAGGTGCAATTGGGGGAGCATTTTCTGATCTTTTGCTTCCAGGAGGTGGACTTCCAGAGAAGATGATGAGACTCCCTTTCTGAAAAAAGGGTGGTCAGCCAAAAAAAGGTTTGAAAGCCTCTGACCTAGAAGCTCATGACTGACATCTATTAGTTACATGTTACTCTGACTTCATGCAAAATACCATCAAGTCAAAACAACCCAGCATTATTTTTTGTATTCTGCCTTCAGCAAATTCAATCTTACTCTGGCTAGGAGTTCAGTGATTATTACTTCAATCCTCTATTTCTAAAGGGAAAAATGGAAGGAATGCCTGGATGACAGGAGACCAATCACTATTTTCACCCTGGAGGGAAAAGTCCTGGCTCCTTGGCTCTGATTCAGGGAAAATGTTGTCCTCCGTTCAATACCCCAGAAGAGCAAACCTAGTGCTACAGGCAACTACAAATGGTTTGTTATGAGTAGAACCATTTCCTTAGGGAGCCTGAACAATCACAACGGAGGATGTACCTCACTTTACTCCCCAAACAGAGACTGGAAACATCTATAGTAAATATGGGCTCGGCTTTATACATTTTACAGACTCAAATACTAGTGACTTCTGTGGTGCCTTAAGCGTATCAGGGGGCACCCAAATGAGGAGCTACTAGAATATATATTGCATGCTAGTTTGGGGGATGTTTAAATAAAAAGCACTTTACTGACGCTTTTGTAAAAACAACACATCTTTTCCACATGAGGTATAAACTAAAAACCATAGGCAGATCAACAGACCTTTCCTAAGATAATATGCATATTTTAAATATGTCCACCTGTTTTTCTGCTTGTATTTCTTCAAACCTACATTCCACAGGAAGGGACTTTAACAGATTTTCTATAAGGTTTTTTTTTTGCTTTTTGGGTCACACCCAGCAGTGCTCAGGGGTTACCCCTGGCTCTGCACTCAGGAATTACTCCTGGCGGTGCTTGGGGGAACCATATGGGATGCCGGAGATCGAACCCAGGCAGGCTGTATGCAAGGCAAACGCCCTACCCACTGTAAGCTGTATCACTGAACAGAAACATTCCAGGAATGGGAAAGAGGAGCTAGAGACAATGGAAGCACAATCGTGTGGTACCACCCAAGTGTCTCCTGATGAAGGAATACAAGACAACAAAATAACTGGCAAGCTACTATTCACTGAGCATTATGGGCCAAGAAATGGCCAAATTCCTCTAACTAAAGTCTTTATTCTTGACCAAGAGTAATAGTCTTTTGAATTATTCCCCTCAGTAGGCACTTCCTAATACATGTTTTCCTTACATGTTTTTATAAGGTGTTTTTTTTGGTTTTTATTTATTTGTTTATTTATTATTTTTTGCTTTTTGGGTCACACCCAGCGATGCTCAGGGGCTACTCCTGGCTCTGTGCTCAGGGATCGCTCCTGGTACCACGTGGGGGGGCCATATGGGATGCCAGGGATCGAACCTGGGTCGGCCGCATGCAAGGCAAACACCCTACCCACTGGACTGTCGCTCCAGCCCCCTTACATGTTTTTAAACATACATTTCATGTAGTCTTTTCACATACATTTCACTCTTATTCTTCCACAAGGGTTTTTGTGCTAAACATATGCCAGATATTACATAAGATGAAGGGGGTAAGCAGGAACGAAAAAGCAGAGAGTTGGTGGTGAAGATGAACGTAATCACAATATGGGACACTAAGTGACATGAAGGAGAATCTAGAGAAGGGTCTGGATGCCATATCAAAGGGACCTACCGTCAGATGACTCAGAGGTAAGCCAAAAGGGAAAAACTGCAATAGAATAAAATGACAGAGTTGGACAAGCTGGCCATACAGCCGTGGGAAGACCTCAAAAAATTCTGTAATTCCTGTCAGAGGAAGAGATCAGAAAAAAGAAAGAGATGGACCGGAGCAATAAGACAGCACAAAGGCACTTACATTGCACACGGCTGACCTGGGTTTTATCCCTGGTACCACATACAGTGCCCCAATTCCTGCCAGGAGTGATTCCTGAGTGCAGAGATAACACACTGCACTGGTGTAGCCACCCCCCGAAAAAAAAAAAGAAGAGACAGAAAAAGATGTAGATATATAGATGTCTAGATATCATACTGATTAAATATCTAAGAATCCTCAAAGACAGGGCAATGTAGCACAATTTCTGAATAACTGAGCTTTCTCTAACATTCTCTAAACCTCCCAGTCATAATAATAAATGTTAGAAATAGTCTATTATCTTCTTACCCCGGTTGTTATACAAAATACTCTGTAACCATGCATGGAATATCACCAAGATGTTCAACTGTGTATGTGCACTTGTGTATGGGTGTGTGTGCGCGCACGTGCATGCGTGTGTGTGTGTGTAAAAGAAGACAATTTTATGCCAGCTATAACTCTATGATGTTTTCACTCATAAAACCCATTCTGGTTCCATCTTGTATAAGGAAACATTATGGAATGGTGGCACATAAATTATTTTAGAATAAATCATACCTAAATTACTTGAGATAACTAAGGAATTGGCATATATTCTTTTGTGGTGATGATATAGAAATGTGATTTGGACACCAGAGATGGGAAATTCTTTATTTGACTTTCATGATCATACATATATATTTGCTTTCTACAACTGTCACTTCAAATGAAGAGACATGTTTGATTTTTATTTTAAGTTTTGGATTTTGGGAGGGTCACTCCTAAGGGTGCTCAGAACTTACTCCTAGCTCTGTGCTCAAGGGTCACTCCTAGAGGTGCTTAGGGGACAATATACAGTGCCAGGGATAGAGCCCAGATAGATTGTGTACAAGGCAGGCACCCTACCCACTGTGCTATTTCTCCAGCCCCGAAACAAGTTCTGAGTATCCAAGTGATCATCCCAAGTTGAGGGGGCTCAACAGAAACTATTCAAATTGCCCAAATAGTCTTTTTTGGAGGTTAACTAGCTTTGTCAGCAGAAGTTTAAACATGCTGCTTTTCAAGAACATTCACACAGTGTCAGGGGTGAATGTGGATTGTGCAATTGTTGAGTCAATGGCAAGCAAATGACACCAAACATTAAAAGCAGCAACTCAAAAGGAAGGAGCTGGTGCAGAACCAGTTCTAGTCTAGCTCTGTCAATGAAAGAATAATGTCACTAATCATGGGCGATTCCCTTTTCTAGACCCTCACTGTTCTCATCTATAAAACAGAAATGCTAGGTAACTGATACTTCACTAGATCACAAAAATACTATGAGATACAAATCAATTCTTGTGCCAGGATATAATCCTTGGCAAATTTAAGGCACTTAAAATTTTGGAGCACTCAAAAATCAGTATCTAAGCCCACAAATGTACTTAATGTGCATAATCTCATCCAATGCTTGCAACAAACCTCTGAAATATGATTATTATTCCCCTTCACAGGCAAGAAACAATGCACAGCATAGAGATTATGTGATTTGCCCAAAACCATGCAGTTGGTAAATGGCAGAAACAGAAAGCTTGGGACTTGATAGCCACAAAGTAGTTCAAGCTCCACTATCTTCAAAGACTATGTTGTGGAGGTAGGTGATGGGTGAGTGTCCACAGTTCTTCAGCTAAAACTGAATAAATCATAATTACCCTCACAAAAGAAAGATAAAGGAGTTGGTAGAGGTGAGTAGAGGGCGCACCATGTCTCTCCTCCCTGACTTTCCTGATCCCAAACCTAAGCTCTTCTGGGGCCGGAGCTACAGTCCAGAGGGTAAGGCGTTTGCCTTGCATACTGCAGACCTAGGTTTGATCCCCAGCATCCCATATGGACCCTGAGCACTGCCAGGAGCAACTCCTGAGCACAGATCCAGGAGTAGCCCCTGAGCATTGCCGGGTATGACCCAAAAAAAAAAAAAAAAAAAAAACCCAAAACCTAAGCTCTTCTGATTGCCTTTAAGTCAGAACAAGATAGCAAATTAGGCCAGAATTCTTGAATTAAGAAAACCAAGTAATAATGGGGACCTGAATATTAACCATTCTTCTGTTTTGTGGGGAAGGGAACTTAGAACAAACTCAAGAAATACATATAGTGACTAAAAATAGGAAAGTGAAAACTCTTAAGTTATCGCAGATTCATTTCAAACATTCAGCACTCAGAATAAAGAGAAGAATTTCTAATACTAAGCTCATGTTTATTAAAAATTCAACTTTTGAGGATTACCCCCAAAGCACTTATATTCAGAAGGAAATTCCAGAAATCAATAGTACCACATTCTAGTTCTGCAGGCTGTATGAGATAAAAGGGGATTAGTTCAAATAGACTTTCTCTAGTGCAACAAACACTTTTTCTTTCTTTGAAATAATTGTAATAATTGCTTGCATCAGATGGGATGAACTGATTCCAAAGACACCAACAAGAGAGCTTCAAAAGTTTGGGTTGAAGGTAAGCCTAAATAAAAAGTTTCCAAAATTAGGTGACTTTGAAAGTCCAATTTGGATATTTCAAATTTGGGACTGCTTTCTATCATTAGTGAAATAATGAAAATGATGAATTGTGCATTTTAAATGGGAAAATTTGGGGGATGGGAGAGGTAATACAAGAGATAAGGCACTAGTCTTGCATGCTGTTGATTGGTTCAAGTCCCTCCCACCACATATATCTCTCAGGCGCTCAGGTCATTCTTGAGCACAGAGCCAGGACTAGCTCCTGTGCAGGGCTGAGTGTGGCCCAATGCCTGAAAAAATAAATTTCATGACATGTGCCTAATAATTCAAGTTATTAAAAATAGTATTGCAAAACAGAAATGCAAAATAAATATGAAAATAGTCTCAGTCCCCCAAAGTGTAACACTTCAATAGAGTTGTTAGAATTTCATGAATAATATGTACACAGTATAAATCATTTTTCAATAAAATAGTAGCTGCTTTCATTAGCCCTCCCAATAACAGAACAAGAAGCAAAGGAGAGATCAGAAATTACTGTTGCCCATTTCCCTAGAAACTTCATGACTCAGGAGATCTCCCAGAATTGCAGAATAACAGAAAAATTGTTATAAAATCAAAAATATGAACCGATTATCTCAATTATCAGCTCTGATAATTACAAACTTTGTAACCACAGACAAATTAAAAACTTTGGTCCAGGGTTTCCTCATCTCTGTAACTGGAATATGAATGCTACCCACCAATTACAGCTGTGTATGGATATTGCTCTTCCCGTGCAGATTGCTGGGATGCAGCAGGATAAAGAGCTTTTAGAGAATGTTGGTTAGAAATGACACCAAGAGCAGGCGGGCCTCGGACGCGCCTGGGGAAGCTGGAACTCTGCTTTCCCCTGGCTAAGCTGGCCATGGGGCTCTCAGGAGGACAGATGGGTTTTGGGAGTGGGCCCGACACCTCCGGGGGTCCCGGAAGCAGCCGGATGGGACTCGCTCACCACACTAGCCACCACCTTTGCTGTCCGGACGCTGGGATCCTACCTCACGACCAGATTAACAGAACAAAACCAATTCGAGCCCAAGTCGCGCGGCGCAAGCGTGGTCCATCAAAATAGTGGAAACAGTAATGTCCTTTAGTGCACTGCATTCCACGATATGCAGGAAGGTTTGGCGGGAAGGAGAGATAGAGAGGAGAGAGAAGACATACAGAACCCGCCAAGTAGTTGAGGTGTGGGAGGGGGAGGGAGGTTGGGACATTGGTGATGGGAAATGGGTTTGGGTGGAGGGATGGGTGTTGGAATGCTGTGGAACCAGAACTCTACATGAGCATCTTGCAATTGCATGTCTAAAATGGTGTAATAAAATTTTTGGGAAAAAAAAAATTAAAAAAATAAATGACACCAAGTGACGTGCTACCCTGCCCCTCGAGGTGTTGCATGTGTGGCTACAGTGCCTGGCTGTGTTGGCAGGTGGCTGACAGGAGACAGGCTTGTCTACATCCAGGGCTCTGCCCCGTGGGCCCTGGATGGTTTATGGTCTGACATAGGAAAAGACTGGGCCCCGGGATGAACCCAGAGCCACGGAAGAGCCTGACAAGCTACCCGTGGTATATTCAATATGCCAAGAACAGTAACAATAATGGCCCTCATTTCCAATGAATGGAGACATTACTGGCTCAAGCAAATCGATGAACAACAGGAAAACAAGTGACATGCCGGAACCCACTGGATAAAGCAGTGATAGCAAGTGTTGAGGTTTTGGATCATGAACAATGGGGGCATATATTTCACTTCCATCTTCTTTGGCTACTCATGCTTTTATTCTTCAGTAATTTTTTGAAAATTTTATTTTAAAAAAGCATAAACTCATGACCATCAAAGTGTAAGAACATAATTTTTATTATGGTATTTGATGTGCCAAAAACCAATATCAATTATAGACCTCATTCCCATGACCTGAAGGAATGGTTTGAGGCTCTTTATGTTCCTGGAGTGAGCAGATGCCCTTGGGCTACACTTGCCTGCCAAAGGACGTATGGATGTTACTGGTGCCTGCTCCAACAAATCCATGAACAACAGGAAGACAAGTGATACAAGACAAGTGATGGATAAAGCAAAAGGCTTAGACTGGCAAGCATTCAATAAATATCATGGAGGAGCCATACAGATGATACAGCAGATAAAGCACTAACCTTGCACATGGCTAACCTGGATTTAATGCCTGGCACCACCTGTGGTGCCCAAGCTGCCTAGAGTTACCCCTGAGCACAGAGCCAGGAATAAGCCCTGGGCACCATCAGGTATGGCCAATAAAACAAAACAAAAAAAAAAAGGGAAGAAAAAGAAACAGAAAAAGAAACAAAAGAGGAGATAGTACATTAACCGTATACCAGATAGAAAAAAAATATTGTCACATTACTTATGTCTCTTTGCCAAAGCACACAAAAATATGAACTTTATAAAATAAAAGAACACACAGTGGAAGCAGTAAAATACCTAGCTGCTTTAGATGAGAGGGTTACTGAGTGAAGAACATAAAAATACCATTTCTTTCCACTATTCATCTTGAAAATATTTTAATGGTACCCAAAACTCTTAACATTCAAACGCATCTATGAGCAAAGACTAAGAAATGCGACCATTTGAACATCAGTGGGTTCCCAGGCAACGGAATTGACTCTGAGAGTGAGCTTTGTTCATAAACCACTTATGCTTTCCCCTATAAATGAAGGCATCAGTAGATTGCCAGAAAACTGAATAACCACCTTGACTTTCTACTACCCTGGGACCATCATTATATTATCCAATGCTTGTCAATTATCTCTGTAACTATAAGTCACTATGCACACACATACATATATACATATATGTATATATGCATATATGCATACATATATAAATACATATATAACATTTATATAGAATTGAAGCAACTATAAAATGATCCAGACCGAGGCTGATTAACTTTTACTGCCCTCATTCCAACTCAATGCAATTAGTTCATTTCTCAATGAGTAATTACATTCTCACATTATGTAGTATTTCTCTCAACATAATTCTGATTCATTTACTGTTACAAGCTGCACTTTCTAGATAGAAGAGCTGTACAAAATTATCTTTTACTATGTTAAGCCAAATTAGGTAGCTTTTAGAGATGAAATTTTAAAAATACTGATGCTTCTAAACATTTGCTGAGAAAATGTAGTGATGAATAAAAATTGTATCACTTTGATAATGCTTTGGACCCACATTTACCTTTCATAACAACGATTTCATCAGAATAGTATATAAAGGGTTAGTGAGACAACTCAAAGGGTGTGAGCACATGCCCTGGATATGATGCTGGGCACAGTACAGTTCCCTGAACACTGCAGGAAATAGCCCCCAGCATTGCATCAAGGTTAAGAGTGGAACCTGAACACTGTCCCAAAATCGGAACAATAGCAAACCTAAATTGGAATATTATATGAGGCAGCATATACATACTAGAAAACAAGCAGACAGCTTTTGAGATGCAAAGTCAAACTTATGTCATTGGGGGCGGGAGTGATAGCACAGAGGGTAGGGGCATCTGCCTTGCACGCAGACGACCGGGGTTCCATCCCTAGTATCCCATATGGTTCCCGGAGCAGCACCAGGAGTAATTCCTGAGTGCAGAGCCAAGAGTAACCCTTGAACATTACTGGGTGTGACCCAGAAAGAAGAAAAAATATGTCATTGGGATTAACTGTTACAGAAAACAAAATTCCTTGCTTTCTAACAGAAACCAGCTCTTTTAAACAAGGTATCTTTAGAAGAAAGTATTGCCTTCTGAGAAGGCCAGATTATTTGAAGTGTACAGGACTCTCATTAACCTAAGAATACAAATTATCCCTTGTCATCTATACAAACAGGGCCTAATGTGAGCTCACAGAAAAAAAAAATAAGCCAAGGATCAAATAACTGTCATATTTTTCCCTACTAATTCATTAAAAAAGTAATATCATCATACTTGGGACATAGGAGTAATCTTTACTGAAAAAACAAAAATCCACAGGGTGGTGTGATTTGTTTTCATTTTACCTATCCTAGTTAAGCATCAGATCACACAGTGCTTCCTGGTCCTCATGCTTGGGCTTCATCTAATTTGTCATGCTTGTCAACAGCACCTGCTGATCAAGGGCAAAAAGAGGGTACAGGCAATCACTATATCCTCATTTTGGCAGCAGACTATGACTGCCATTAGCTTCCTGTCAGCAAGTGAAGCCTAGTGGTGTGATAGATGAACCTAGAGCGAGATCGCGCCAAGGAGCTTTCGCCAGGTACCGGCCTCTCAACCTCTTTACCCAACAGTTACATTCTCTTCTCAGAAACCCACATTTCATTCAGAGGAAAATATAGTTAAGAACTTTAATAAACCTAGAAGCACTGGCATGGCCTTCTACAGGTATGACTTTTCAAAACAAAACCAAAATTAGCAGTAATGTTAACATAAGGGATATTTAAATGAGATCAGAAAAATCTAATTTTAACACGTAATACATATTATATATGAAAAGAGAATTAAGATAGTAGAGCTTTTACACACTCTACAAGTTAGTAATTTAAAAAATGATGTATAAGAAACACTGTTTCACATAAGTAAGACAGCAGATGTCATTTTGGAGAAAAGTGATTTTCTAAATTTAAACATCAATGCCATTTGTGGGGGTCAGAGCAATACGACATGGGTTAGGGTACTTGCCCTACACATGGCTGACCTGGGTTTGATTCCTAGAACCTTCTATGGCCCCCCAATCCTACCGGAAGTGATTCCTGAGTGCAGAGCCAGGAGTAAGTCCTAAGACCATTGGATGTGGTCACAAAACAAAATGTCTTCATCAAAACGACTGAGGTAGCTGGAGAGATAGTACAGGGCTTCAGGTACCAGCCGTGCACATAGCTGACCCCAGTTTGGTTTCACAGCATATGGGCCCCAAAATTCTGCCAGGAGTGACCCTTGAGCACAGTCAGGAATAAGCCTCAGTACAATTGGGTGATTCCAATTACAAAAACAAACAAAATAACTGAAAAATAAAATGGTAAAATTTATAAAATACCGCTTGATCAAATTTTGGATAAAATTGCCAACTTTAAAATTGTGATTTTGGAGTTCAAGCCCAGGTATGCAGGACTCAGTGATTGAATCCACCAGGCTTCCGAGGGAGCTGAGGCTGGGGCGCCCTCCCCCAGATCAATGCCCTCGGCAAGGCCTGGTGGGCCTGCCCAGAACTGCAACTGGCTGGGAACCAGCAAGAGGCACAGGGCTGAGCTGCTACCGGCTCAGCTAGTGCTAGGCTAATGAGGTGTGCTGGAAGGGGGCATGTTCTGGTCCTCGCCTGCCACCAGACAGACTCAGAGACTGGAAAACCTCATGCATCACAACCGCAGCCACTTTCAAGGTCCGGACTCCACAGCTGGGCAGAGCCACACCCATCAGAACAGTGGAGTTCAAGGCCAGGGATTAACCCAGAGTCTCCTATATGCAAGACGAGTACTCTACCATTAATCAGCATCCCCAAGCAGATTTGATCTCCTTTACCAATTTTTCTAATGTCCACCATGGCAATTGCCAATTCCTTCACTGTATCTGAAAGTTTAGAATTTTTAAAGATACCACTACAACTGAGAAAAAATATATAAATAAATAAATAAAATCGTGATTTTAAGGGGCCAGAGCGATACTTCAGCGAGGAAGGTGTTTGCCTTGTATGTAGCTGACCCAGGTTCGATCTCTGCCACCCCATATGGTCCCCCAAGCACAGCCAGGAGTAATTCCTGAGTGCAGAGCTGGGAGTAACCCCTGAGCATTGTTAGTGTGACCAAAAATGGCTAAATAAACAAACAAATAAATAAATAAAATAGAATGAAATTAGTGATTTTAACTTATTCGCTTTCTTTTCGATGTACACAGAAAGTAAAAAAATAAGACCCCACAAGGAGCACAAGAAAAGAAAAAGATAAGCATCCAGAAATGAACACTATCAAAAGTTAAGTTTCAAAGTTAACAGACTCAGGAACACTGTCGTTAGGATTATCATTGCAGGCTGACACCCAACAACTCAACAGCCTTGGGTAGTACTTCACAAGAAGTCACTGTGATTTTTCACAACTTTAGCACTCCTGTCGCTCACAGCGTTTAGGTTATAAAATGAGAATGAGGAACTTCACAAAGTTTCGTGAAGAAAACGGTGCTGGTGGGCAATTCAGAAATCTTTACTTGGGGCTGAGAGAACAAATTACTTGTCTAGGGTTTTCACGCAGCTCGAAAGGGAGCCGAAACAGGATTAACACCCCACAACTTCTGACACTGAAGTCTCAGTTCTCAAGTTTGGAAGCACATGGGCTTCAGAGCTCACGTCGTCGTCATGAATGCTGGTCCCCTGGGAATCTTCTGGGATCAATCCCGCCTTACAGTGTTTGTACTTGCTTTATTTTAGCCCAACCCACACTTACTCCAGATGGTCAATCACCAGGCAGCTTTATAACCAGAGATTGATTTTCAGCCTTCAAATAACCAGATCAACAAACTGAAACGATAAACCGTGTCCCACACCACAAACTTCTATGTTCAAAACTACTGCACAATGTGAGGTAGTTGAAGCTTGGCTTTAGAAGTTAATGAGACTTGGATGAGATTATGAGCAGGGTGCACAGAACAAGATTAATGCCTTCATAAGAGACAGAGAAGACCGTGTGTCCTGCAAGCAGGAAGATGGCCCTCACCAGAGCTCATCCATGCTGGCCCTTACTGACCATATACCCCAGACTGAGAACATAAAACGCCTGTTGTTTAAGTTGGACTTCTTCAACATTTTACACCTGTGAATGAGGGAAAATAGGGAGAACTATTTCAGAGACCAGATAACAGCTAAGACAGAAAAAAAAAAACCAATATAGAGAGAATTTTATTTCTTAAATCCAGTGTCACAGCGTTAGAACTTTTTAGCTACTGCGACTTCTGCTGCTGAGCTGTGACATGATTGGTCAGGCCCTGGTCCACAGACCACTAGTGGAATAACAGGAGCTTAAGTTGCTAATGTATAGGACTTTGTTATGGTATCAGAAGCTGATGAGTCATCTCCTTAATGAGTTACCTAATGTCTTATATTATAACCACCTTCTTCCACCAGCCTCCACCTCTATGATTCTTCTCTTACCTGAGGGGCACCAGCACAGGAGGGAGGGTACTGACTCCCTTAAGTCTGAGCTCTAAAGCCTGGGCTCTCCTTGAGCCTGGGTTGTTTAATGAATTCATCCTCTTCATTTTGATTTTCCTACTGAGAGTGCAACCTACCTGGTGACGTTATTTCTCTTGGTGTAGAAGCTCCCCTTCTGCCTGACCTCCAACACCGATTCCCTACGATGTTATCAATTTCCTCTGCTAAGAAAAAGCCTAACAGCATTTCCCCCTGCCTGATATATCTATTTTTAGATTACAAACAACATTAAGGAAATAACTTCTCACACAGAAAACCAGCTCCATGAAAACAAAGGGGTTTGTCCCTCTGAATGTGGAGCACCTAAAATGGTGGTTGGTGCACGGCCAAGTGCTGGGTAAATATCAGTTGGATGAAAACAGAATTCACTGCTCAAGTTTCCATCAAAGATTACTTTGTACCTAGAGCCTTCTCTGAACCCATCAAAATTGGGTTCTCCCTCTTTCTCCCATTCTCCTATTCTCCCTCTTTCTCCCCCACAGACCACCGCACATCTCTTCCAGAGTGCTTACAAACAGTCTGTAATAACTTCAAGTAGCTGGTTTCTTACCTGTCACCTTTATCTTTCTTCCTGTTTTTGGACCACACCCAGATGTATTCAGGGCTTATTCCTGGATCTGTGCTCAGGGATCACTCCCGATGGGCTTGGGGAACCACACGGAGTGCTGAAAATCCAACCCAGTCAGACACATGCACAGCAAGTGCCTTACACAATATACTAACACTCCAGCTCCACTTCTTCCACTGTGATAAGAGCAAAAGAACTATAGCTCAGTCTGCTCCAACATTTCCTCAATTACTAGCACAGACCATGCATGCAGGAGTTGCACATTTACTGAAAGAAAATAGTGGGTCTTATAACTCTACAAAGAAAATCCTTTAGATGTTTAAAAAAAAGTAAAGGTAGGGGCCGGAGGGATAGTCCAGCGGGTAGGGTGTTTGCCTTGCACGCAGCGGGCCCGTGCCGGCCCAGGTTTGATCCCCAGCATCCCATATGGTCCCCGAGCACCGCCAGGAGTAATTCCTGAGCGCAGAGCCAGGAGAAACCCCTGAGCATTGCCGGGTGTGATCCCCCAAAAAAAAAAAAGCAAAAAAAAGAAAAGTAAAGGTAGGTGGACATGAGAATTGTCAGTGCCCTCAATGGAAACCAGCATTCAATGTGTCTTGAAATCCCAAATGGCTGTTGCTGAACTGACTTAAATTTCAGAGCACTATAAGATATCAGTTGTGGTATAAGTTAAAATAAAATTTTATAAACACTGGCACCATAAAAAATTAAAGGTTGTGTTGAAATCAGGTGTTAATGCTTTTATTGAAATTCACTCAACCATAGTGACCTGCTTGTGCAGGTTTTTTTTTTTTGGTTTGAGGTATTTGAGACAGAGTGAAATATAAATTAAAAGACTAAGCCTTTCCTCATGAAATTTATATTCTAATAGGTAAAGATACAATAATGAGTGAATGTGTAACATGCCATTCAGTGTAGAGTGGGAGAGTGCAGAGTCTGGAACTGGGTAGTGTAATTACAATTTTCTACGGTCAGACAATATTTCACAGAGAGGACAAAATATGTGCAGAGGTCTAAGAAAGTGAAGAGAGTGTTCTAGGCATAGCAAGAAATACAAAATGCAAATGCCTAGAGCAGAACAAGCTTGGGGTTTGAATTACAACAAGAAGTGGAGTGAGTAGGTAAGAGTAAAAATCTGAGATCAGAGAGAAGATGGAGAGAAGATAACAAAGGGAGGCAGAAGTCATCATAAGGACTTCAGTTCTGCTCTGAGTAAGACGGCACACGAGGTGTTCACCAGAGGAGCGCCAGGAGACTTCACTGACTTTGATTTTAAAGAGATCACTGTCACAAGGTTAGGAAAAAACTTTGTGATGGGCAGGTAAGTTAGAAGGAACATTGGCGAAGAGGTTATTACAGGAACTGAAATAAAGAATAATGTACATGGCATAAAACCAACCCACTAAACAAAGTCCAGTTCTCTTCCCCTTGAAGGTGAATCTTCCCGCTTTCTTGTGACCAAGATAATTTGAAGGAAGTGAAACTAAATTGTTTTCAAAGCTAGGTCAAGGGGCCGGAGCGATAGCCCAGCGGGTAGGGTGTTTGCCTTGCATGCGGCAGGCCCATGCCGGCCTGGTTTCGATCCTCGGCATCCCATATGGTCCTCCGAGCACTGCTGGGAGTAATTCCTGAATGCAGAGTCAGGAGAAACCCCTGAGTATTGCCGGGTGTGACCCCGCCCCCAAAAAAGCAAATAAATAAATAAATAAATAAATAAATAAATAAAGCTAGGTCAAACAAAAACACGGTATTTGAAGAAAACTGGAGATTCCCCTGTGGTCCCAACAGAGTAGCCACTATAACCACTAACACAACTCTAGTCTCAAAAATCAGGACCTTGAAACTCAAGGATCCCTCAAGTTCCATTTAAACCACATAGTCTGGGCCAGAAAAACAGTATTGAGGGCAGCAGTTATCCAGATTTGATCCCAAGCACCCCACATGGTGCCTAAGCTCCCACCATATGGAGTGCGTGCAGAGTCAAGAGCAAGCCGTGAACAGCACAGGGTATGACCCCCAAACAAAAACATGTAAAAACAAAGAACCGAAGAAACAGAGTACATTATTCACCCTTCATAGAACAAACATAATCGACCCAATCTAAAAAACAGATTCATAGCAAAATTAATACTTGCCATTGATTTTTAATTCATTAACATTTGCAATGGTTTATGACACAACAATAAAAACCCTAAACAGAATTCACAAGAGCTTGGGCTAGCCATAAAGGAAAAGGTAAAGATAAATTCCTAAGTACTCATTTAGAAAATTTTATATATGGTTAAGAACATGAGAACAGAGACTCACAGGCATGGGGCAGAGCTGCTACTAGCAATCCCTGTGCCCAGCCACTCACAAGGCGCCCAGGAGGGATGGCGGGTTCTAGCCCTGGCCCACCACCCCAACAGAGCCTTGCAACAAGCTAGACGACCCCCCCACTCCATGAAGGCCTCCATTTTCCATATCCGGCCTTCCCCTCGTCAGAACTCCATCCGGCAGACCAGCCTATCAGCCCAGCTCGCGCGACCTGACCTGTGCGGTTCATCAATAAATGCTGGATTTAGAGATGACTACAAGAGTATGCTACCCGCATGGCAGAGCCTGGCAAGCTACCCGTGTCCTATTTGATATGCCAAATACCAGTAACAATTATAGACCTCATTCCCATGACCTGATGGAATGGTTTGAGGCTCTTTATGTTCCTGGAGCAAGGAGGTGCCCTCGGGCTCTACTTGCACGAGACAGGACATATGGAGATGTTACTGGGGCCCGCTCAAGCAAATCGATGATGAATGGGAAGACAGTGATACAGTGATTAAGAACATGAGACTTGGAGTCAGAAAACTTTGTGTGGTTGTGGGCTTTTTTGTTTTTGTTCATTTTGGTCGGAGGAATTCAACCAGGCCTGCCTCCTCACTGGTGCAGCAGATGTGTTTTACCACTGAGCAGCATCCCATGAAAGTTTTATATCCTAATATAAGAAATCCAAACATATTAACTGATTCGTTCTGAACATCCGTTCCTCACCTATAAATACAACTGATAACAGGGTATAGACCTCTGAGATATTGTTAGGTTACAGAGATACGAATGTAAATACTTTGCTAGTGTCTGACACATAGTAAGACTAAGAAGAAAGCGAACTGAAAGGATTGGCTTCACTTCACAAATGACATTACACCACAAACTTCTGTGGCATGACTGCCTGCTTCCCACGGTAGAGAGCACAGATGAGGAATGGGTCTAACGAGAATCAAAGCACATGTCTTCTAGGCCTGAACCATACTTACCAAACTGTCAGATGGTTATCTGCCACACTTCCTGTCACAGTCCCCTGGTGGGCTGGAAGAGCCTGGCAGCCATAGAAGGAGCAAACTAAAATTGATTAACTCTTGGGGCCAGAGCAATAGCACAGTGGGGAGGGGGTTTGCCTTGCATGCGGCCAACCTGGGTTTGATCCCTGGCATCCCATATGGTCCCCTGATCACCACCAGGAGTAATTCCTGAGTACAGAGCCAGAAGTAACCCCTGAGCATTGCTGGGTGCAACAATAAATAAATAAATAAATAAGTATATGAATAAACAAACAAACAAATAAAAAATGAATGAATTAATAAATAAAATAGATTAACTCTGAACATAGTTCCTTTACCCAATTTTAAGACAGTCCCCTTCACAAGAGGAACAGATACAGATTGATTGTACTTATTTGTGAGATATAAAGCAACATGGTAAGAAAATAATAGCCACAGGCAATAGAAAAGAAAGCCGGGGGAGGTCCTTAGTAAAAAGTCCTTGCCACAATGGGGGGGATGATGGTTAGGTCAGAGAAGGGACCGTTAGGACAATGATGGTGGGAAGTAACCACTTTATATGAGAACTGGTGCTGAAAGACAAAAGGTAACATGCATGATGCCCTTTCAGTAACTATATTGCAAACTACAGTACTGAAAAGGAGAAAAGAAAAAATAAAAAAAGTCTTTCATGGAGGCAGGCTAAGGGCAGGAGAAAACGAGACACTGGTGAACGGAAGTGGACACTGGTGAATGGATGTGTGCTCGAACATTGTACAATGGAAACTTAAACATCATGAATGATTTTATAACTGTTTCTCATGCTGATTCAATAATTTTACAAATAAAATTAAAAATTTTAAAGGTTCACCCCATTTACAGTCTCCTAAGTTGATATCATAGTTTGTTCTTTGCCAAGTTGGCAAGTCTTTTGCCATACTATTAGGTACAAACTTAGGAGTCTGTGAATTCAGAAAAGAAGCCAGAATTTATTATTCTATCAAAATCCAGCTGCTGATATAACAGAGTACAAGCTCCATGATAAAAGCCGAGACGTGAGACATAACATCTACTAGAGAGAATGGAAGTCTTGAGACAGAAAGATACTTTACTACTCTATTAATGTGGGTTTGATCACAGATCACTACCTGAGATACGTACATCCCATTTCCACTTCATTACAGAGATTATATTGAATGGAGAGCTGATTTTAACAGTAAAAGTCTCTGTGGCATTGATCCAGAAGCAATAAAATTGTGACCTAAGAACTATAGCAAAACAGAGAAACCTTCCTCCATATATCTCTATATTAAGCAACTGGCCTACAAGATGTATCACTAGAAGCATGCTGGGAAGGAATGCTGCTTGCAAGTATCAATAACCCATGATTTAACAAGTAACACAGAACTTTTGAACTGCTCAGAATAAATATTTAAATATATAAGTTGATATACCATTAGATTGTGAAATATTGATTTTAGCAAACACTGACTTGAGGTCTGTATTACTTACTGAGTAAATGCAAAGTACAATGAATATTCATGAACAATGGAAAGTCACTATTTTAATGTAAACAAGCATACCTGATTCCTGAGCTATTTCATTTCCTATTTGGTGGAGTTTCATTATGATAAATGTTAGACTCCTTAGCATATGGTAGCGAGTGCTTATGCCACCAGGACTTTATGAAGAACTCTCATTTTATTTGGGGGGATTCTTCTAAAAGTTTATGGAGATACTTGGTCTGGGGTGACGCCTGATGAATGATTATTCAGACCCAATAATGCGCAGATACAGTGATGTTGGCGGTAGCCAGGGGACGCACTGGCAGTGCTTGGAGCTGCCAGGGATTTATCCAGTATGGGGAATCATGTGATGCCAGAGATAGAGCTTGAATGCCAGGCATGTGCTCCTCCATTTGAGCTATCTCTCTGGCCCCTCATTTGCACTTTTTTAAAAAGACCTGATATGTAGGAAAGACTATTTTTTTCTCTTTTTTCTTTTTTTGGGGTGACACCTGGCGATGTTCTGGGGTTACTCCTGGCTCTGCACACAGGAACTACTTCTGGCTGTGCTCGGGGAACCATATGGGATGCCGGGATCGAACCCAGGTCGGCCATGTGCAAGGCAAACACCCTCCCTGCTGGACTATCGCTCAGGCCCCCAGAATTTCTTTTCTCCCCTACTTATAGTCTGGTATGGAAATAAAATTGCATAATGTATGATGAAAAGTAGAATGCTTCCTAGCTTCAAGGGACACCAGTATATACTCATCTGATTTTTATCACATTTTTAATAGTTTTAACTTTATTTCTTTGGGGCTCTTTTAGGCTCATGCCAGCGATGCTCAGGGGTTACTCCTAGCTCTGCACTCAGGAATTATTCCTGGTGGCACTCGAGGGATCATATGGGATGCCAGGGATCAAACCCAGGTCAGCTGCGTGCAAGGTAAACACTAAACCTGTTGCACTATAGCTCCAGTCTCTGATAAAATCATTAATCTGTTAGACGTACTCCAATGGAGACCTGAAGAGATAGTACAGTGGGAGGGCATCTGCCTTGCATGTGCTGACATGGATTAGATCCCCTGCACCCCATATGGTCCCTCAAGTCCAGTCAGGGGTGATCCCTGAGTGCAAAGCAAGTCTTGGGCCCCACTCCCCCACCACAAACAAAATTCTCCAATGGCTGCCAAATGTCTAAAGATAAGATCCAAGTTCTGTAGAATTCTTGAAATTTCTATAATAATATGATCTGGTTTACTTCCCTGATCACATAGTCAGCATCTGGGACCCCAGTTCTTGCACTGTCAGTTTCTGGCAATCCCCCCCCCCAAGTAAATGCTCCAAAAGCAGGAGATGTCTTGGCCAATTTAGCTGAATGTGGCATATACCAATGGAGTCTATATTTGAGAGTCACAGCTGGTATTCCTCGAGCTAAAAACACTTTGGCCAACAATTCCCCCCCTGGACACCATCTGTTCTTTTGGACGTGGGCTCACCTCAGACAAACTTCTTCCAGGAACTGTTTCCTGATGCACCAAGACCAGCTGGGCATCATTACCCCAAGTTCTCAAAGCTCTCCACTTCCACACCCCAGGACTTATTCCCCATTAAAATAATGCTGACTTTTTAATTCACCCATCACAGAAAAATGTCTCTTCTTGGAGGCCTAAAAACAGACCTGGACACATTCCACATTTCACAAAATCTACCACTACCAGCAATCTAACAAAGTGTAGGGAGACCCTCAGAATATACAACAGTCCATAACATTGACAAACTGCTGTTGAACCAATGCATGAATGCCACTGTTTTTCCCCCACAAAAACAGAAAATGTACTCTGGATGTTGGAGACATCTAATAAGACAACACTCTTTATATAGTGTGAAAATATACTGTGAAAATCCAAAAGAGAGTGCTATCATTTTAAGAACCACTTCGTGTGGAGGAAAGGGTGAGTGAAAGCCAGAAAACAAGAGAAGAAAGAGGAAAAAGGTCAACCAAAGTATGGGTAATAGTCACTGTTTCTCCAGGGACATGAGTTAGGGTGAGATGCATGATCAAGTGAGATGCAATGGCTCAATCTCTCTCTTGAAACACTGAGCACACTGTCCCACTCAGAGACAGACAGACAGACGGGGCACAAACAAAGAGAATTTCAAGGGAAATCTGGATCTTATACAGTGTGCAATAGAGGCTTGAAAATGAACTTTTGTCTAAGTCAGAACTCAAGTGTTTAAGCATTTTAAGGAAGGCTATTTCCACACAGCAAAAATAGGAAATAGTGGCCAGAACTAAAACATATTCATGAATTAGTCTCCAGGGATAAAACATACCACTTCCACAATTTTATGTCCTTCAAGAGAGTAAGCGTAAAGACTCAGAAAGACAAGGTGGGGAAACAGTTGAAAGCTTTTACCATGCATGCAGATGCCCAACTTCAATACTGGGCACTTGTGGTCCTTGAAACAATGTCAGGGTAGCCTAGCCAAGCACTGAATTTGGGTCCCCAAAAGATGGGTCTAACATCCCAGGCTTCCAAACACTGCTTGGGTAACCTCGAAAAGCAAAATTTTGAAAATTTAAGTCCTAGGAAATATCACTAAAGATGAATCGATATGTCTTCTTTCTCCTAACACCTACAAAAACTCAACTTTAAAGTTAATATAAAACAACCTGAAGTTACTGCTTAGTCCTTTATAAAGCAAAAAGTCAGTGAAAGTTGGAGGGAGGGAGGGAGGGAGGGAGGGAGGGAAGGAAGGAGGGAAGGAAGGAGGGAAGGAAGGAGGGAAGGAAGGAGGGAAGGAAGGAGGGAAGGAAGGAGGGAAGGAAGGAGGGAAGAAAGGAGGGAAGAAAGGAGGGAAGAAAGGAGGGAAGAAAGGAGGGAAGAAAGGAGGGAAGAAAGGAGGGAGGGAGGAGGGAGGGAGGGAGGGAGGGAGGGAGGGAGGGAGGGAGGAGGAGGGAGGGAGGAGGAGGGAGGGAGGGAGGGAGGGAGGGAGGGGAGGGAGGGAGGAGGGAGGGAGGGAGGGAGGGGAGGGAGGGAAGGAAGGAAGGAAGGAAGGAAGGAAGGAAGGAAGGAAGGAAGGAAGGAAGGAAGGAAGGAAGGAAGGAAGGAAGGAAGGAAGGAAGGAAGGAAGGAAGGAAGGAAGGAAGGAAGGAAGGAAGGAAGGAAGGAAGGAAGGAAAATGATATGCACTAGTTGTCCTTGGTTGAATTTCCAAAACAAACACCAAGGAATTTCAGAGTATCCTTCAATTCTACCCCTGGGACCAGGTAGAACAGGGACAGAAAAACAGAGAAAGTCAGCCCACTCCACAGTGTCAACATGTCCTAGCTTGTGAGTGTGAGAACAAGTGAACAATGGTGAAGTCTGTCATCCTTACTGTGGAAACAGGAGAGAGGAACAACAGCTCTCACCAGAAATGTCTCATAATCACATACATTCTAATGCTCAGTTCAACTGGGCTCTAGGGTCAGAGTCCAGCCACAAGATTTTGGGTCTGAGCCAGAGAAGAGTAATAGGAAAACTGGCACAGCTCCCAGCCCAACCCATTAATAACCTGAAACTGAGCCCTTCAGATCAAGCACTCCAGACCACAGGCCTTGAAGGTGCAGTCTGACGCATGTCTCCCAGAAACAATTACCTTACAGCAAAGGTTCATTTGTGCTTGTTGCTGGAAGTGGTTCCCTCCCCAGCAGTCATAACCTGGAAAGCCTACTGGGAGTGGCAACGTTCTCATCTCTCCATAATGAATTTGTGGAAGCTTTCTTAATCAGCAGGTTCCCCGAGTGCGACAAGCCCTCTCCCCCTGAAGTCAAAACTGTGTAGATAAACTTCCAGGGAAATGTGCCCTGAACAGAATCTTTTTCTCAAACCAGCAGCTCCCAGCGGTATCTTCACAAACCCTATGAATTATCAATAAGCCCCCCTTCTCTTTGAGTATTTATAATCAACACTCATTTGTTATGATGAGGTACTCTGCAGAGAAGGAATTGCCTATCCTTTAAAATGCTTTTAGAATCTACAGAATTGAGAAAAATGACAATACCCAAACACCATTTTCTATAAGGATGAAGAACAATATGAAAAAATGCAAATGCCAAAGTTTGGAACATTTAGCTTTCTAGTCCTTTCAAGCAGCTTCCAGTAAAGAAAAATAAAATGGCATCTTAGCATACAATATGTACATCATCTAGAACACACTTCTGTGAAATACTGAGATTACTGGTTTCCGAGATTACTATCATAAAATATTCCGGTCACAGATGAAAAGCAGAGCGGGGGTTGTAAAACTGCCTGAAAAAGCAAAAGGAGAACAAACAATTGTCTTTTCATTAATATAGCCGAACATGTTTAATTGGTAACATCTTCCAGTTCAATGACAATCTAGTCTTCATTCCAGAGCTATTTATTCAGCACCTATTATGTTTAATCACCAGGCTCAGTGGAGCAGAAGTAAACAGTCTCCTGTCCTCATCATGCTCATCTTGGAATCTATGTCCTTCCCTGAGAAACTCAGTGACTTTATGGAAGCACAGACAGACTATTGGGGCAGCGGCAAAGGAGGATGGGGCAAGTGCAGAGAGGGGTCAGCTGGAAAAAAAAAACAAGGATATTAAAATAAAGTCTCAAAATCACTGCTAAAAAAACCAAAATAAATATTTTGTACTTGATACGTATTTGAGGGGCAGCGTCTGAGGGCCATAAACTGGGCACAGGTTGAGAATGGAGGGGACAGAACTGAGGGCTCACACATGCATGGCAAGTGTTCATGGAGGTCACCAAGCTGCGCCCCTAACCCTATATTATGTTTCCAAAATGTTATGATTTTCGGGACACACTCAGCAGTGCTCAGAGCTTATTCTTCGCTCTGTGCTCAGGGATCATTCCTGGTAGTGCTCAGGAGGACCAAATGAGGTGCTAGGAATGCTCGAAAGACAAGGGCCTTAACCCCCGTACAATCTCTCCAGCTCCTACAGTTTCACATATTTTTGAAAGGAAACCAACCTTGGGCTCGGGAGAGGCTCAGTAGGCTGGAGCTCATGCTCCCAGGGGCTCCTCAGCACCACATGCCCCACCCCAAGCTTGGCGGGAAAGCTTTTGCCCACCCCCAGCACTATTAGGCTACCCCCTTCAAAATAAAGACCCTCACATTATTCATTTTTTTCTTAATTCACACTATCCATTTTTCTCATTAAATCCCATTATCTTGTTAAACTTGCAAGCTGGTAATATCTATTATATGTTTCTACTCCAGTGACAGGCTGAGATACTCAATTTCTTTTCATTTTTCTTTTTTTCTTGCCATTCTTAATGTTCAATTCACTGTGAAGGTGTTGTTGACATCATTGTCCCATATTTGCCAAAAAATGCTGCTCAAATTAGGGTAACTTGGGGAGTTACTGCCTGTAAAACAAATGGGGCATCACTGAAACGGCTACTTCTAGCTTGTATATCATTTGCAACCTCACAAAGTCAGGAGATGTGTCCCAGGGGCACACATCCAGTAAAAGCTCCAGCTCTTACTAACAACGTATGTTATGCAGTAATTATGAGACCAAGCTGTCCGGAATTCCATATATGCATGCAAATTAGTTCATATGTGCTCCAGCTGCTATTATGACAGAATTAAAACAAGAATTTGATAATGCAGCCATTCTCTTCGTGGAAACACAGTTAAACTGCCTTAATAACACATTACCTCTACCTGCAGCTGCCTATGAACCAAAGAGCTGAATTCTTTTCTTCATGCCCAGACCTGCATTTGACCTACCTTTTCATCACTTTAAATAAATACAGGAAAAGCCAAAAGGGGAATTTCTAGGCAATCTTTTGTAGACTCAACTCTTTAATACTGTGATGAGAGTGCTCCCTCAACTGACAGTCTGGGTAATTGGGCAATTAAATATTCCCACAATCCTGGAACAGCTAAAATATTAAACAGACATCAAATTCACATCTGTTCTCTCCTACCTCAGCTATCAATCACTGAGACCTGGGACTCTCAAAGGCCCCAGTAGCACAGAGGGGGGGAAGAGAAAATCAGAAAACTGAGTTCATAACTTCAGGTCTCATACACATGCGGAAAGTCAAGAACGCTGTCTCAAATCACTTGGAATGATCATGCTCCTTCAGGAAAGTTAACCAGCTCACATTTTTCCTTCCTCCTATGGTGATTTTTTTCTTCCCTAGATTTCTCAAGCAAGAATGTGAAATCATGGCTTTCTGGCAGAAACTGCAGAAGAAAGTCCCCATTCCTGGTTACACAGTGCTCAGTCCCCCTTTCCTTCTTGGGCCACAGCTGGAGGTGCCGGGGAATGTTTAGGGGACAACTAAAATGTCCCCTAAACATTCCTAAATGTTTAGGAAATGCTGTATCCCTGATGGAACCTGGGGCTCGCTCTTGTAAAGCAGGCATGTTACCCTCTGAGTCACCCCCAGGCCTAGCTAGCTCCCTCCTCAAGGGGCATCAAGTCGCAGCCTGCCACCCACCAGCAGCAGAGTTGAGGGCACCATCAAGACATCTGGCACTCCCATACCTAGACACCTGCAATACCGTTTTCAAAGTTTAATCACATTTCAGAGAGATTCTAAGTATCCAATGGCAGTTTTACCAAAAGAGGAGGGAACCATGATCTTTATATAAGGCAAGTTTCCTTTTTACAGACTGCTCCTATTTGGTTCAATGAAAGAATAGGAAGATTTTAAGAAGACCATAAATTAAATTCCTCCTTCGCCCCACTTCTATCATTTACATGGAGGAAGAACTGAACACCTTGGGAAAGGTGCAATTTTCATGCAACCCTGGACTATTTGACTTTGACATACATTACTGCAGGGCCAGGGCCAGGGTCTGGGTCCCCAAAGGCCAAACAAGGTAGAGGGGCCCCTGTTCCCATAAATGGGGCACCCAAGCAACCTGGCACCCTCTCTGAAAAATCACCTGCACATCAATTTCTAAATCTATCACATGGAGAAAATGCCTGGAGAGATGATACAGGATCGAGGGACTTGCTTGGCATGCAGCTGACCCTGGCAGGACCCCCAGCACCGCCCAGTCCCTGAGGCACAGAGCCAGGAATAGCACTGAGTACCACCAGGTATGGCCCCAACCGCAAACCTTCCCAGGAAAAATATAAAGCATTTACAACACTGTCGGCCACTATCATGACCTAGTTCCAAAGCACTTTCATCACCCCAAAGGGAAACTCCGTGCCCATTAAGTGTTCATTCCCTAACGCCCTCTCTGGCTCTACATCCTGACAGTTACTCTGAATCTGCCTACTCTGGATATTGCCTACAAACAGAACCAGGCAATCTATGGCCTTTGGGACTGGCTCTTTTGCTTAGTCTACTGTTTTCTTCTTTTGAGGGAGTGAGGGTTTTGGGTTTTTGAGGCCATTGCTGGTAGGACACAGAGGTCACTCCTGCAGGTGTCCAGGGAACCATGAGGTGTCAGGGGTAAATCCCTGTGCTAATAATCTCTCTAGCTCCATTACACTGTTGTCTTTTCTTGGTATTCTGTTTACCTGTGTTTACTTTATTCTCTCCCTCTCAATTTCCAGAAACTCAAACATATAAGGCAGATGCAAACTACATTACTATTTCCCGGTCTTAGCAGACTGTCTTCAAGTTTCCCTTCAACCTAGATCCATGTTTGGAGTCATCTACAGACTCGTGAATCTCAAATTTTTAGCTAGAGAGAGTAGCAGTATGAGCTACAGAAACTGCTTGTTGTGTAGCTGCCCATGTAACACAACCTCATAGATGTCTAAGATGTCAAAATTAATGTGATCCAGACCTAAGGTATTATTGCTGAAAAAAGATAGGGAGTGGGTACACACCTCACTGTACTATGTCTACAATTTGATGATTCTTAAATTATTTCAAAGTTAAAATATAAAAAGCAGCATGACCTACACTGAGCATTAGTGCTAATTTTCCCTTTTCCATATCGTTGTCTGAATATTACAGCACCCAATCAGCTTAGGTAAAGGACATACACTTAGTGCTACAGTGCATCGGGGGTACATGAGCCCTGGAGCTACGCTGCTGGGTTTGAATCTGAGCTCCCCATTTTCCAGCCCACTGGCCCCCTTACAAATTACTCCATTATCCATTGCTTCAGTTTCCTCATCTGTAAAATGAGAATAAACAGCACCAATGGCATCAATGAGAGCACAATCAATAAACAGCACCAATGGCATCAAGTTATTTAGAGGACCAATGTGGTTCAACACAATAAAAGTGCTTTTAAAAAATGTGTCTTATAGTTTTCAGTGAAATAGTTATTTGTAACATTATTTGTCCCTTGCCTTAAGCCTAGGTCCAACGTGAATTTTAAAAGCTGACCTCTCGGCCCCACCTCCCAAAGATACCACCATGTTGCCTCATCTACAGCCCTGCTCTCCCGCTTCAAGACCAAATCTCCAAGGAGGGGGTATGCCAAGATGCTGAAATTCAGAACACAACTGTGCCCTCCAACTGAGAATTCTGGGATGCCCTTGGGAGGGAGGGTGGGCGGCAGAGGTCCAGCCCTGGTGAAGCTCCGGCAGCTGCACCCACTCACCACCACTGCAGTCACGCCAAGGGCTCAACTCAGCAGCTTCACTAATATTCCCTGCAGAGATGCCAAACTGCAAAAAATTTCAGGTACCACAGAGCCCAGGCTGAGGACTCTGGGGTCTTCTCGGAGTGTGGCAGGCAGCGTCCGTACACATCCTCCCCTATACTTCCGGAAGCCCAGGAGGCTATGCCCACAGCCCACATTTGCCGCCATGCCAACTCATTGGCCTAGGCCAGAGAGCCTGAAGTCTCTGGACTGTGTGGCCACATTCACAGCTGTGTGAAGTCCAAATTCCTCAATACTGAAATTCCAGTAGGAGCACACCAAATTAGATGGGACAGTAACACAGAAATTAGACTCAACATACAGAAACAGTAACACAGAAGGCTTGACTAACAACAAACAATCCATAGACAAGGACGTAATAACCCGCTATAAGATATAACAATTTTCATATTAAAAAATGGTTTTCAACATACTAATTTTAATATTAATATTGGAGTTTAATTTTAATATTGGAGTTTTTTAATCTAATCACTTTCAGCTACAGAACTGTATCAACCATTGTAGTTTTGTCTACATTAAAGGAGTTATCTTGGTGCTTTTTCTTTTCAAAGTAATGATTAATGAAAATTTAAAAAAAATTTGACCTGTACCTTTTCTTAATGGGAGATCAACTCTCATATAACTTACCACTATCAACTCCCATAAATCTATCTAGTTACTATATTTTCCTATCACAAGTCTCTGTTTCTACCCTTAATCTCCCTACAGTTCCTTTCCATAGTAGTCCAAGTTTCTGAACCTAAGTTAAACCGTATCATCATCCCCAATGGTTTTCATTTAATATGTCAATGGTTTTCCACACAGAGCAGAGAAAAAAAAAAATATTGCTGTCTTGGGTGACACCTGGCAGTGTTCATGGCTACTCCCAGCTCTGTGCTTGAGAATTATTCCTAGTGGGAGGCGTGGGGGATCACGTGGTGCAGAACCAGCTTTCCTGCACACAAAGCATGCACGCAGGCTATTCGCTCCAGCTCTGAGAGCAAACTGTGTTACACAACTCCTAATAGTCAAAACATTCCTATTGCTACATTATCTCACTCGTCTTGCTTTCTATGCTGACTTTTTGGGGGTCAGGGTAGGGGGAGAAGAGGAGAGAGGCTGAGGCCTCAGGGCTGAGAAGCTACTCCCAGACTGTGATTGGGAGTGCATACTTGGGATAAAACCAGAGCTGGCTGAACGCAAAACAAGTACCATAACCCTTGTACTATCTCTCCAGTCCCTTACTTTTCTATCTGACCTGTCTTTTCTGTCTGTCCACCCAGAAATTTTCCCAACATATTTGGCTCTCCGCCCCTTTTTCAAACGCAAACTTAGGCCCTGGATAATATCCTTCTTTAAGCAAACAAACCAAAAGCAGCACCCTTGTCCCCTAATGGCACCAGAGTCTACCTCTTCCTTGGATCATTCTAGCACCCGCTTCCACCCCTACAATATCATTCACTTTGGGAAAGTGGAACTTACACTAATTAAGCATCAGTCAAAATGGGCTTAAGCTTATTAGAGCTTTTGCATTTGCTCTCAGTGGCAGCGATGTGGCAATTCGGTCACCAATGATGATTCTTCCACCTTTCTCAGCAGAACTCCCAATTTCACACCCAAATGTCCTCGATTAGAGACTTCATTTCTGGTCTGTTTAGTGACTTGCTATGGCTAGGAGACTCCATTCAAGCCGATGAACTCTAAGCAGAAACATTCTGTTTGGCTTTTCAGGAAAGACCTGAAATGAAAGACTGGAATGAAAATACATTTCTCTTTCACTCTTTCCTGATTAGAGTGGAAAAGCAAGGGAAATATGGCAGCTCAGACTTGCATGGCCATTTTGGAGCCTGAGTTTAACTACATGCAAAGTGCCATATAGAAGATGCTCCAAGATGTGAAGGGCAAAGGAGGAATTTGGGCCAAGATAACCTCAGCTGTATTTTCCATTCTAAAGTATTACATTTGTTTCTTGATGTGAGGAGAGAAATACAGCACATTTCATTTTTAAGCTTTGTCCGCATTTCACTATAGAATGTCATCTCCCCTCCCATCCCAGATTCCTGCACAAACCATTACTCCTCAGCCATCAGGAAACCTCTCAATCCACTCTCCCTGTGTCTGCCGAGGAATCTGCGCTTTCTTCTTTGCAGCACTTGAAAGCAATTCTTCACTGTCTATAGCATATGTTCACCAAAAATACATTTTACTTACTGTACCTTCCAACATTTAGAACAGCAACTGGTTCACAAAAAAAAATATGCAGGGCCAGAGTAATAGTACAGCAGGGAGGATATATGCCTTGCATGAGGCCAGCCTGGGTTCTATCTCCAATATCCCATATGGTCCCCCAAGCTCTGCTAGGAGTAATTCCTCAGTGCAGAGGCGGGGTAATCTCTGAGCATAGCCGAGTATGACCAAAAAAGCAAAAAATAAAGAAATGTCCATTTTTGATTCGTTAATGTGGTATATAGATAACCTTGTTTTCTGTTACCCTCTAAACACCAGATTTTCTTCCTCATCTCAAATTAGAGGCTTTGACACCAGAAATGAGTAGACACTGGAAGACAAAGAGAAATGAAGCATACTCACTGTCCCCAGGGCTGAGCGTGACAATAATGCACTATATTTCTTAATAAACCATAAAATATTTAAGGAATAAATAATAAGTTGATAATTTTTTCTGCACATACTTAGAAAGAAACTAGGCTTTACCCATTATTTTCATTTTTGTATCCAGTTTTTAAACACTGCAGCCATTACTTTAGTGGTTTGACTATCGCAAAATATGGCCACCTTCCAAATACAGTTTCAAAATGTCACCTGACACCCAATTATTGAAAAATTCTGTCACTGCACCTTCGAAGTCACTTTCGAAGACTTTCCACGAATTCAAAAACTCTGACTACCCTCTGAGTACACTAACTACCAGGATTCTACCAAGTCTTTTTAATAAGACCAAACATTCCCTCATGAGGCTATTCCAAAACGCTCTCTAACATCCAAACATTTTCTATGTATTTGAATAAGGAATTTCCTATGTGGCTGAGCAAGTCTCTTGGTTTAATTCTACTTAATGTACAAGATTTAAAATTAAAGCTTTATGAAACCATGTCTTCAATTACATCCACCCAACCCACCATTCTCCACTAACAATACTTGTGAAAACTTACATCACTAGGCTAAGTTCTTGGGTTGGGAGGTTTCATAAAATGCATGATCACCAGTAATCCTACTTACTGATGAAGTTATGCCATGGAATAGTTAAAAAAACCAAACTTTATACCAAATAATATTGTTAGGGGACCTCCCAAGCAGTGCTCAAGGAACCCAGCCTCCACGCCTAGCACTACTCAGCCAACTGGGCTGGACAGTTCAATGCTAGGGGTCCAGTGACGCAGAGGTTCTGGGAGTCAGGAAGACCACAAACAGCACGTGGGGTGCCATAGTGTTGTGAGATCAAACTTGGGGACCTATATGTACTGAGCATGATCCTGATCTAACAGTCCAGTCTCAGCACTAGATACTATTTTTAGAGTTGCAAGTCCGTCTGGTTAATAAGAGTCTGAGATTTAAAAAAGAAAAGACCCAAGTCTAAAGCCAGCATAAGCAATGTGACTTAAACAAATGCTGTAATATTTGTTCCATAAGAGGCTTATGGGAGAGAGAGAAATAGTATCAGTAAGATCATAATGCTGGTTAAATGTTCACTGTCATATTACCAAGAACAATGATGATGATGATGATGATGATGATAATGATGGTAAGATGACCATCAAAATACAATCTACACAAGAGATTGTGTGGGAATCAGAGGTTAGGTATTACAGAGAAAGGAGCAGTGTACTAATAATTGTTGGAAATGATAATACCAACCTAGGGGATATATATATATATATATATATATATATATATATATATATATGATAACCTTTAAATGTACGTATCGCAAGCCACAATGTGTAAGATAAGGAAGAGAGAGAGAGAGAGAGAGAGAGAGAGAGAGAGAGAGAGAGAAGAGAGGCAAAGTGCCTGCCATAGAGGCAAGCTTGGGGAGAGGGGAGGGAATCGGGAACATTGTTGGTGGGAAATGGGCACTGGTGGAGGGATGGGTGCTGGAACACTGTATGGCGGAAACCCAAACATGAACGTCTTTGTATATCTCATGGTGGTATAATAAAATATTTAAAATATATTAAAAAATACAACTCATCACTTCATGCCTTCCTATTTGGGCTTTCTCTTTCCAACCTAAAGCATCAAAATGAAGCATCCAACTTGGGATTTTTTAGGGTGAAGAAGCTGCAATGCCTCTGGAGGGTGTTTATTCAATCCTATTATCATGGCAAGTAATTTGTGTAGCAGAAAGGACAGAGACTGAATGAAGAGGAAGTGCCAACTCTCCATGTGGGGGACATGGCACCATATGGACCTCAATTAGGGAGGAAGATGACAGCCAAGGGCAAAAATAACCTTAGTGAGATACTACGGGGCTGGTATGAGATGTCAGCCTAGGTCACCCCCTTCTCAGAGCTGTTCTGGTTCCCCAAGAGATTGTGCTGTCACTCCTTAACATGAATTTGAAAAGGATTTGCGAGATGAAAAGGAAGGCTGATGATATTGAGTATTTCCAAGGTCAGGTCATTAAAACAATTTTCCCCTTTTCTGAAAACCTGTTACATGAATAACACTTCATAGAGAAGATCTCCTTCAAGAGAAGATCACTGTTAATTTCGAAGGTACTTAACAACCTCACTCTGCTCCCCTTTAAAGGCAGATGCAGATGGGAAGTCTGTCTCTTGCTGTCCTGAAACCAGAGCCTGAGTGCAGTGAAGCCTAGAAAGGAAAAGGGACAGAAGGAAGCTGTGTCCATGTGTCCTACCAGTCCCCACAATGGATACAAACAAGGAAAGCTCAGGAAACATTGAAATCACATCCGTAAGGATGGTTTATGACCTCCATTGTATTTCTAACAGTGTACATCTGTTTCACAGTAGGAAAACAACACACATAGTAATCCTTTAAATCTGAAAAGTAGGGGGTAGAGGGAAGGGACTGTGGTGTAATGCGGAATCCTGAAACACTGCTGGAGGGATGGGTGTAATGGCTCTGTGCAGTTAGACAGCAACATTGCAGAATCAGAGATCGCACTCCCCAGCACGGAAGACAGGACTCATGGCGCACCTGGTGCCAAGAAGCTACCAAACCACATCCTGTGCTTCTCCACATCGACTCCCCTCCCAAGACAGTGTAAGAATCCCGCTCAGTCTCTCCCAGGGAGGATCCACCCCAGTCTCACCAGAGAGCCTGTAGAGTCCACCTGGGAGGCGAACCCCCAATATTCCTTTCTCTCTCCCCCGCCTCTCTCTCTCCCTCCCCTTCTCTCTCTCTCTCTCCCAGCTGAGGTCGGTGATGTATCGGCTCTGCACCTATAAAGCAATGATTTCAATATTATTGTAAATTAAGATTCTTCAATTTTAAAAAAAACTCAGAAAGTAACTCAGATGCTTGTTTTATTTCACATTCAATGGAACAAATTCATGATATTCAAATGTCATCATTCACTCTGCTGAAAGTTGCTTTAAGCACCTGACTACAAGATTCAAACTAAAAACAACAAAAAGGACCTGTAATTGGCAAAGTAAAAACTGTTTCTTAAAATAGAGAAGGTAATCTATTTTTAAAATAATAGATAATCTATATAATCTAGGTAATCTATTTTTAAGATAGGATACCTCAATATAATTTTGTGGCACCTTTTTAGTCAAAATAATCCTTGACTGCTGCTCCTTTGGTTAAATAGTAGCTGAGGAAGCTGGCTTGGATTCAAGGACCATGTTGAATTTTTTTAAATGCATAAAACACTGGAATCACACCCACTCGGTGCGATGTTCACACCCTGAGAATTGAAAGTAAATGATAAGGGTTGATTCAGATTCATGCTTCCACTCCTGTTCACTCCAGGACTTTTACCCACTGTATCAAAGGCAGCTGGCAGGGCCAGAGCGATAGTACAGTGGGGAGGGCATTTGCCTTTCACACAGCCAACCCGGCATCCTGTATGGTCCCTGAGGCACCACCAAGTGTAATTCTGGAGCACAGAGGGAGGGAATAACCCCTTAGCATTGCCAGGCGTGACCCCTCCTACCCCAAAAAAAAGAGGGGGCAACTGGCACGGTCTGCATTATTTAGGCTTTTATGACTGCTAGCATTGTGTTTGAGTTCTACACATTATATGTCACTATTTTTGTTCTAATCTTACACTAACACCAAGTTGTAAATCCTGCAGACAGGACTCACCTTTGTATAGTAACTGCTAACACAATCACTGTCTGTCTTCCCGTTCATCATGGATTTGCTTGAGCAGGCACCAGTAACATCTCCATATGACCTGTCTCATGTAAGTAGAGCCCAAGGGCATTTGCTTGCTCCAGGAACATAAAGAGCCTCAAACCATTCCATCAGGTCATGGGAATGAGGTCTATAATTGTTACTGGTATTGGGCATATCAAATACAACACGGGTAGCTTGCCAGGCTCTGCCATGCGGGTAGCATACACTTGTAGTCATCTAAAAATCCAGCATTTATTGATGAACCACGCTGTGATAGGCTGGTCTGCTGGGTGGAGTTCTGACGAGGGGGGAAGTCCGGATGGGGAAAATGGAGGCCCCCTCATGGAGTAGGGGGTCATCTGACTTGTTGTGAGGCTCTGCTGGAGTGGCGGGCCAGGGCTAGAACCTGCCATCCCTCCCGGCGCCTCGTGAGCCGCTGGGCACAGGGAGAGCCAGTAGCAGCTCTGCCCCATGTCTGTGAGTCTCAATGCTAACACAATGGAAGTTCTTAACTTCTAGCACTCCTGACATAGAATTTGCTAAGGATTCTTGGATTACATAATAAAGAAGATGAAAAAGTGATATACTAATGCAGTAAGACTTTTTATACTCCTGAAAATATTACTACAGCTTATACTTCCTAGAAATGTCTAAGAAATCTATTCCCCACAGAGATGAACTTATGAATTAAAACAAACAAAAGAACAGCAGAAGCAGAGCTGAAATATAGAAATAGACTCGGAGGCAGAGAACAGTGCAGAGGCCAAGAGCTTGCCTTGCAGATGGCTGGCTCTGATTAGATTCCTGGTGCCAAAAATGGTCAGGAGTGATTTCTAACCACAGAGTCAGGAGCAGCCCATAGAAGGAAGGGGATGATTGGGGAGTGGGGGACTCATGGAACATGAATACTTGGATCGACCAATAACAAAGGCAACTATCTTTGGGTGTTTTTCATGAGATAATTTAATAAACTCTCTTTTCTCTTTGAGAAAACAGACTATGGTTATGGAAAGAGTTCTAGTGAGACATGGTTGTTAACTGAGAATTAGCACAGATTCCCAACACTTTACAAAATCCCAAAGCAATTCCTGAAACCTTATCTGCCTTCACACAACATTCATTATAGGCATTCAGATATTAAGTACACTCTAGTCTACTTAGCAACTGACCATGCATGGCGTGTAATGAGCATCAACATGCCTTTTGTTCATGGCACAATGGAGTTCTTCCTCCCTTCTCTTCCTGGCAAACTCTTATTGATATCACAAACACCTTTTTTTTTCCACTAGCAGTCAACTTAGCATTCAAAAATAAAAATAGCCACCTTTTATCTCATGCTCCTGTCATGTTTTTCTCCATGATGTGTAGCGTTTCACCCACACTGGACTATTGTTACTCTTTCATCCCTTGTTTGGTAATGCCTATCGAAGAACACTGACTTTTTTATGGAAAAAGATGAAACTTTTGCACAAAATACTAAGAAGCATGTTTTCTTAACAAGAGTCTCTAAGACCTGAACACACTTCGCAACAAAAAGTAAAAAATCAGATCAGAACTGGGTTAAATCATTTCAAAAAATATCATTCTTGTCTTTTATTCTATGGTGAAGAATCACTAATTATATAAGTAAATATCACTTTATCACTGTTTTCCCATTCATCATCGATTTTTTTTTCGAGCAGGCACCAGTAACATCTCCATATGTCCTGTCTCATGCTAGTAGAGCCCAAGGGTATCTGCTTGCTCCAGGAACATAAAGAGCCTCAAGCCATTCTATCAGGTCATGGGAATGAGGTATATAATTGTTACTGGTATTTGGCATATCAAATACAACACGGGTAGCTTGCCAGGCTCTGCCATGCAGGTGACATACTCTTGTAGTCACCTCTGATCTCCAGCATTTATTGATGAACTGTGCGACCCGGGCTGTGATAGGCTCTTCTGCTGGGTGGAGTTCTGGCGAAAGGGAAGTCCGGATGCGGAAAATGGCGGCCCTCATGGAGTGGTGGGGGTCATCTGGCACTTGTGAGGCTCTGTTGGGGTGGCGGGCCATGGCTAGAACCCACCATCCCTCCCAGGTGCCTCGTGAGCGGCTAGGCACAGGGAGAGCCAGTAGCATCTCTGTCCCATGTCTTATGTATATACTTATTTATATAAGTAAATATAAAAGTTATAATTACTGTTAGGATTTTTGGATTAATTTACAATTCCATGCTCTTTTCCCCCAAACCTCCAAAACATACTTTTAAAGAGATAGAGAATGAAGTTATCGGTCTTTTCAATGAAATCATAAATGTATGTATCTCTGCCATTTCTGTTAAGCTACACGCTAGAGCAAGAGTGTAAAGCTGAGGCAGAATTACAAAAAAAAAATCAAGAAAACAAATTCTCAATGGTGTCAACCATATGTCTCAACTAGGTAAAAAAGAAACTCATCGGAAATTTCCTGGCCAGACCGAATGGTATGAATCACACCTTAGACTGTAGTGAGGAAACACAGATCTCTTCCTATCTCTTATCCCAAGAGAAGGCACTTTTCTTAAAGTAATCCTAGGGACAGATTCAGACTAAGGTAGGCTAGGTATAGCTTATATCAGCAAAGCACTTGGAAACCAGGAGAATACAAGATTAGGACTATGAAAGAAGAATGTAATTGATTTGAAGAATTTATCTTAATGTCATTTTCTTTGATTGCAAAGATCCACTAGAAGTTATACTATTGTCTCCTTTTGCCATAGCAAGATTTCTGGAAGAACCAGAAGGATGCAAAGGGCAGCAGTGAGGAGCCAGGCAACCCCTTTCCTCTCCATTTAGTCTTCGATTTTTTTTTGTTTCTTTATGAAAAAGATACAAATACCAAGTATTATCAAACAGAAAACTCTTCTCAACCTTGCCCAGGGACCCTCTGAAATGGATAGCCCCCTTCTTGAGGGAACAAGAACAACAACAAAGATGCCTGACTCCGTCCTTTTAACCTGAATCCACACTTGTGATCTTGGGCCAAAACATATGTGCTCAATAATAGGGGTGTAAAGTAACATATGTTAAATAATTCACAACAGCACAACTTGGATCCAAAGCAGAAGAGCCTTTCCCAGCTATTCCTAGACAAAGGGAGCTGGCTTCCTCTGCACTTTAGCAGACTGTGTACAAGCAGTTAGCATATGAAAAGAGGCCCTGCCTGTACCCACTTTCTGGAAACAAAAGCCACCAGGCATCAGTGATATGTTTTGGCCCAAGATCACAAGTGTGGATTCAGGTTAAAAGTTTACATACCAATGGGTTCTAATAAACCTGTCACCAGTAGTTTTGACCTCAGGTGCCTTAGCCTCAGGAACCTAAGGAAGTACGAATGCTAGACAACTTAGCCTAGGTCAGGGATAGGTTTTAAAGGGTTAGGAGCTATCTGGATTTGAGGATTAACTCCTTCATTTAGAACTGTGTCAAGTTAGACCTGTAAATTAACTATTCTCATTTCCATAGACAAAAAAGCATAGCAGCTACTTCATAAAATCAGTGGCAATACTGAAACAAATACAATGATCAAATATCATCGGCAAAACACTTGTCATACAGATGGGTTCAAGAGACAAACACAAAACCACAGGCAGTGACAACCGGTAGTCAGATGCTACAATGAATAGCCAATATGATCCTGGACCAAGGATCACAACCAATGGGATTTCTGCATTACTAATTGCCACCCTAGCCCACTCAGTGGAAAATGAAACCAGACTCTTGCACTCTCTCCTTATTTGGCTTTATTGATTTTACATCATAGCATGTATTATTCCTTGGCTTTTTACATTTAATTAGGGGTTCTCTTCTGCATCCAAACTCCATAATTTAAGCTTGTTTGAGCTCACTGCTTCTCTCTCAGTAATCTTCATACTATCTTGCAAAAAGGAAGACCTCAATAAACACTTAGAGGCTTCTATAATAAACCTGGGACAGAGAGGGAATGGGATTATAAGACTTCTATTTGTTTGGGGAGACGGCTCTGCTTTATTTAAAGGACTTTTAACCTAGTATTGTTTCATCATCTTAAGCAATACATATTTACTGTACAGCACTTCTGTCCAGTAAACTTATTTTCTGGACCAGAAAATAAGTTACAGGGATTGGGCAGATGTAGAGATTCTGACTTTATGGAGATTTTAGCAGAATACTGCTCATATCCTAGGTGAATCAATACAGAGTTAATTCCTACTTCTTTCATGTGGTAGACCTGCCTCTCAACCTTCTTCCAAAAATGACAGTAAATTGTAATTCCTGTGCACAGACTCAGGAGTTAACCCTGAACATTATCAGATGTGGCCAAAAGCAACAAACATTTTAAAAAGATGGTTATTTTATTATTTATTAATTTGGAGATGTGGAGTTGGACCACATCCAGTGGTATTTAGGGGGCTACTTCTGGCTCTGTGCTCAAGGGACTACTTACTCCTGGCAAGGCTCAGAGGACCACCATATGCAATGCTCAGAATTAAACTGGGGGGGTGGACATGCGCTAATGCAAGCAAACTCTCTCTCTCTCTCTCTCTCTCTCTCTCTCTCTCTCTCTCTCTCTCTCTCTCTCTCTCTCTCTCTCTCTCTCTCTCTCTCTCTCTCTCTCTCTCTCTCTCTCTCTCTCTCTCTCTCTCTCTCTCTCTCTCTCTCTCTCTCTCTCTCTCTCTCTCTCTCTCTCTCTCTCTCTCTCTCTCTCTCTCTCTCTCTCTCTCTCTCTCTCTCTCTCTCTCCTGGATCACCACCATGTCAAAAGGAGAAAGCAATCATTTCAGATTGATTCATTAATAGGCACTGTTCCAGAAATAAAAATACAGCTAAAGATTTATAGAGATTATTTTGAGATTATCAGATTTTTTTTTTTTTTGCTTTTTGGGTACACCCGCGATGCTCAGGGGTTTCTCCTGGCTCTGCACTCAGGATTACTCCTGCGGTGCTCGGGACCATTGGGCGGGGATCGAACCGGCCGCATAGGCGGCCGCATGCAAACGCCCTACCTGCTGGGTATCGCCCGGCCCTATTTCGAGATTATCAGATTTTAAAAAATTTTCTAACATTTTGTGTTTTCACGATTCCCTTCAAAAAATTATTTTACAACTTTATTTTACTTCAAATATTCAAAGACATCAAAAAGTTCTATTGTAAAAAATAGCAAATACTGGGTCAGGTGGATAGTACAACAGGATGGAGTGTGTGCGACTGTATATCACAGTCCCTAGTTCAACTCCTGGTACCATATGATCCTATGAGCATCATTAGAGCAGTCCTTGAGTACCACTGGATTTGGAAAAAAAGAAAAAGGAAGAGAAGCAACTGCTTCAAAATTATCAGGTATATGCCATTATAGTTGAATAAGTAGATTGGCATACTACCTATGATCAGTGGAGACTATGGGGGCCTGTGTGATGGACCATCAGGTGACTTCAGGTGATCTGAGTTCAAGGAAGCATAACTCCCCAGTGAACCATCTGCTTTCAAGCGTGGCAACAACCAAACACTTCATATCCCAGTGAGTTATCCAGAACAAAGGAGGGCTGAGTCTCAGGTAATACCAGACCTGAAACTGCAAAAATGAAGCAGTAATTAACTGAGTCAGGATGGAAGATGCTTTGTCATTTTTGTAGGTTGAACTATTGTTCATGTTTTTCTCTGATCAGATTATCTAACAAGACCATATGAGATATGAGATAGGATTATCATTGGCCTTTTTTTCTGAGCCATCAGCAAGGCTAACTCTCATAATAGGTTAACTCCAAGATGTCAATGAATATTACTAACAATATTTAGGAGGGCAGGGCTGAAGAGAGAAATCAGAGCTTAAAGTGCTTGTTTTATCAGCAGAACATGGTTCAATCCGAGGCACCACAAATGGTCACACAGAGCACTGTCAGGAAAGATCCCTAAGTACAGAGCCAGGAGCAAGCCCTAAGCCAGGCATAGTCCAAAAACAAACATTTAGGGCACTATGTGGAATAGATCAAATGAAAAAAAAGCATGTACTTGCAAGCCTGAGGTCAGAGAAGCTGTAAATTCAATCCCAGACACAGGGTGCGTGTTATGGTATATCAGCAGTGTGACATCAACCTAGTGTGGGTGTCACCACTGGTGGCTATAACAAAAAAAAAAAAAAGGTGAATAAATGCTTTTAAATATAGAGGAAGGGGCCAGAACAATAGTATAGCAGGTAGGCACTTGCCTTGCAAGCGTTCAACACAGCTTCAATCCCTAGCATCCATAGCCCATGATTCATGATTCCTGAGCTAGCAATAAGCCCTGAGCACTCCTGGCTGTAATCCAAAAACAAAACAAACAACAACAAAAAGAAATTGTTCATAAATACAAAACAAAATTGAAGAATAGGCAATGTGGTACCTTTGGTAAACATAACAATGGGGTTAACTTTGTGTAATAAGTAAAACATGTGAGTGGACTTCCAAGTTGTAATCATTTACTGGTTAACACATGCTACCAACTTCATCATTATTGCCAACAATCTGTTTCTTTAATATATCAGAATCCATATCCTTTAAAGAGACCATAACAGACACTTGCATATTAGTTCCAGTTTACCTATATGATCAAGGATGATAAAATTAAGACAAAAATCTCAGGACCAAAGGAGTACAGGAAGTTAGGCACATGCCTGGTGTGCAGATGATCCTGGCTCAAGTCTTCATTAGCACATGTGGTCCCCTCCTGAGCAAAGAACCGGGAAAAGCTCCCCAGCATGGCCAGGTATGGCCCAACCACCTTCTCCCCAAAATAAAAGAACTGAAGGTCAGGAGTGAGCAAATAATAAAAATCCAGCTGTGACTTATAAAGTATATTTAACTCTAAAAGTTTACTCTTGAGAAATAAATAAAAAATAAAAAAATGAAAGAAAGTAACCTACAATCCACGGCAGAAGCAATAGTACAATGGGTAGGACACTTGCTTTGCATGCAGCCAGCTCAGGTTGGATCTCTGGCACCCCATATGATCCCCCAAGGCTGTCCAGAGTAATTTCGGACTGCAGAGCCAGTAGTAACCCTGAGCACCACTGGGTGTGTGCTCCACCCTCCATTAAAAAGTAACACACTTTACCAAGAACCAATTGTGAACACCTTTGTAATAGTATGTCTCACGGTGGTATAATAAAAAATTAAAAAAAAAAAGAACAAGGGGGCACAGAGTCCCCCTGAACTAACTAAACTGTAATCTTATGGGGCTGGGGGGGGGGGGGTAACACCTAAATCCAAATACAGTAATTTAAAAAAAAATTAAGAATTGAAGATTAAAATAGGCAAAAGTGTGGAAACGTAATTTGGAGAATTTAGTTTTATAGTTCCAGGAACATAAAGAGCCTCAAACTATTCCATCAAGTCAGGGAATGAGGTCTATAATTGTTACTGGTATTTGGCATGTCAAATACGACACGGGTAACTTGCCAGGCTCTGCCGTGCAGGTGGGATACTTGGGCTATCTCACATGTGACAGGACACATTGAGATGTTACTGGTGCCTACTTGAGTAAATCGATGATCTACGAGAAGTCAAATGATCAAGTGATCAAGTTTTATAGTTTAGTCAGAACAAGACATGTAGGGATATATGCTATATTCAAACAAAAACTCTTTTGATACTGCAGAAAGTGCTTCTTTTCTGCATTTTCATGGAGATCGCCTTCTCAATAGCAAGAGATCAGAATTCTGAAGACTATCTTGAACCAAAAATAATTTATCTGTCTTGCTCTGATTACTATAAAATCACATACCTGGGGCTGGGAAGACCGTTCTAAGGACTAAAGCATAAGCTCTTCAAAGGTCTGGAGTCTAGGGCTCAAGCCCCAGCACCGCATGGTCCCGTAAGCACCTTTTAGGACAGACCTTTGCACTGTCAGGGGTAGCCCCAAAACTAAAATAAATCCATAAGTTCTTGCTGATGCACACTCCACCCACTTGTTCACTTAAAATGATCTGTGCAAGGCCAGAGAGATAATTCAATGAATCGGAGTGTAGCCTTCAAATGTGGGAGCGACAGGTTGGATCCCCAGTACTGCACGGTACCTTGACCAAGCATTAAGTTGAGAACAACCCCTGAGCACTGCCAGATACAGCCCCCAAACAAAGCATGAGCTGCCAGAGTAGTAGGTGGAAGAGCAGTGAAGACTGTACCAAAGGAATATGCGAGGCTCTCCCTCAAGAGCTATCCACTAGTACAATGTGCCACTGAGTATGAAGGAATTTCATTAAGCAGACACCTGCCTCTCTTCGCCTATTCCTATCTCCAAAGCCCATCTCATTAAGGGCTGCAGGTATTTTAATAAGACAGATAGTAAGGGGTACAAAAGGAAAGGGTGAGATACAATAAAATTAAATTTAAACACATGGGAAGTTTGTGCTGCCATGCTTATAGTGGGGAACACAACAGCAATCAACCAATAACCACAAACGACCTCATCCAGTCCTCGGTCTCCCTCACCAGACTCCTGTGACACCTGTTTAATAAATACCGTGTTCTCTCTCTCTCTCTCTCTCTCTCTCTCTCTCTCTCTCTCTCTCTACACACACACACACACACACAGAGTGACATCCTCTTCGTTCATTTAAAACCATATCTGGCAATTGTTTAATACTTTGCTTTTTCACCAAGCAATAGTCACTAGTTAATTCAGTGATTTATTGAGCAGCTATTATGTAATGAGTTGTGTCCTATAAGACAGTAATGTAAAGAAGAGATGAATTCTTGCCTTCAATAAAGTGATGCCCAGTGCACAGCACACAAACAATACCTCATTCTTTCAAGACCAGTATATTTTTCCCATTTTAAGTATATGCTACAATTTCTTTAATAAGCCCCTTATTGATAAATATTTAAATCATACTCCAGTTAAAACACTTTAAAAAATAAACACTGATCTGGCCTCATCCTCCCCACTTATAAACAAGTAATAAATTTGGCTAAATGCTGAACAGTTTTTAAGTAATCTATATCAGCATTTTATTATAAAAATGTTTCATTACCCCCAAAAATAAAATGTTTCGTTCCATGCTTTGTTTTCATTCACCAACATCTATAAACCCACATCAGAGAAGATATTCATTCTAGAGTTGTTTAAAAACTTCAGTGAATTATTTGTAACAGTTTAGTAGAATTCATTACAGTTTTTTTAAGAGCCTATGAAGAAAATTTCATAGTCAATTCATGATTTTTTCCCCTGCAACTGTTAGGTGTTGCGTAAATTCTTCCAGCTGGTATTCAGACAACTTTTAAAATTAACTTTTAAATTTCTCAAACCCTTAAAAAGTCAGAGGGAGTACTTTGCCAAAAGAAGCAACTTACAGACGAAATGAGAATTCACTAGAGTTTACAATTTCAAATGTGGAATTCTGGGATGAGGACACACGCACACACGTGCACGTGTATCTATCTTCACTGAGTCGACTGCTATACTAAAGAAGATTTCAAAACAAAAGCAAATCCAATACAGGAGTCTACTTTTGCAAACTACAGCTTCCAATAGCAACGATTCTTCTGTGCCAAGTCCTAAGCTTTTTTGTTGTTGTTGCAAAACTACCCATTTAAATAAACAGATGTGACAACAGAGACTTGGAGAAATTTGGGCCTTTTACTAAATTCACATAGCTCCTAAGTGATGGAGAAGATAAACATACACAGCTTCTGTTTTTGAGTTTGTGGTTGGCTGCGACACTGGTCTTGAACTACAAAAAAAATGCAACTATTTGTAAGTTATATACCGAACATCATATATGTTCATTACCATATAATGGGTCAGATTAATACAAGTTGACTCTCCATTCTGTAAATGTTGATTCAAGCATCAACCCACATCCATCAGATTTTTACTTAGTCTTCTTTAGTCCCCATCAAAGAACCCCAGAATGGAGCTATGAACTGTTACTGACCACCTGCAAAGAGGCAGGGTTAAACATATGAGCTCAATAATGACACTGCCTGGATTCAAATCCCAGCACAGCCATGTGGTTGGGCTGACACTGGACAAATTCACCTACTAACTGTTGCTTGGGGCGGGTACCATATTCACCAGAGTCTAATGATTGCAAATAAGCTCAGAGACCAGTGGCGGTGCTTAGGCATGCACACAGCTCCCTCCTGAGATGGCACTACCCATGCTCATTCTAAAACGGAGCTACAATCACACAGCTCACAAAGCACAAGACCAGCTCTGGGACACAGCCTGTGGCTGAAACACACGCATGCTGGGGTGTTGGGGGGCAACAAACAGCTTTATTATTCGGCCCTGACCAACCACGCTCAAGTGAGGGGAACTGAGTACCTGATCAACTACACTCCCAGCCCAGGCTGGAACCCTACATCCACTGCTGCCGATTCTCTGGGGCCTGGCGAAAGAGACTGCAGGTGGCAGACGAGCTGGATTGCCAAAAGTTGTATTTCCGGTAAGGAAGCCATGGCAACTGTGGAGCCAAGGGATATTGGAGGGCATCCCAGGTGAAGGCAGGGCGGCCCTGAAGCCTTGTCAGAACCACCTTTGGACCAGAAACTAGAATCCACTAAGGGTGGCAAGGAGGCAGCTGACAGGCAGCAGGCCCAGAAAGGGGGAGGGAGGGTTGCCCCCGACAATTTCAAACCCTTCTAGATTGGACCCCAGACGCAGGGGTGGGGTTTGGGGGGGTGGAGGAGACGGCTCTACAATGGGGCTCGCACAAAGGGCCGCCTCTCCTGGTCCTCCAGCTGAGCCCGCTTTTCTGCAGAAAACACTTGCAAAGGCGCGCAAAACACAGGCTCCTGGCAGGCAGGGGAGGGGAGAGGGAGGTGTGAGCCAACAGTTCACCAAGTGGCAGCAGGCCAGAGAAGTGGGGACGGCGGGAAGGGGAGGCGGCGCGGGGAAGGGGCAGCGGCGGCCGCGACCGGCAGCCTCAGCCCGGGCCCGCCACAGACCGCGGCGCCGGCACCCTCCACCTGCTCCGCGCCGCCCCGCCAGCCGGTTGGTCGCCGCGTGCGGGCCCCGCGGCTCGGCTGGGCGGGCCGGGCCGGGCCGCGACGCTTGCCCAGAAAACATGGTGGCTGGAGGGCGGCGAGCAGGCGCCGGCGCGCGGGAGCGTTTCGCTGGGGGACGCGGCCGGAGGTGGCGAACTTGAACGCGCGGCTGGCGGCAAGTGCGGGGCGTTCCGGAGCGCCCAGCGCGCCTCGGTGCATCCAGCCTCCCTCGCCTCCCCGCTTCCTTCCTTCCTTCCCTCCCGCCTCGAGCCCCCCAGTCCGCAGCCCCGCCAGCCTCCCCAGCCGCCCGACCCCCGCCCCATCCCTCCTGCTGTCACTTCCCAGCCCAAGGGCAAAGCTGTACCCGACTGCCGTTACCTGCGGGCCCCGGGGCCGCCGCGGTCACTGCCGGAGCCCAAGCGCACACCCAGTCGCCGCCCGCCTCATCCCCGCGCGTCTGAGCGGCCCCGGCGGCAGCTGCGCCTTTATGGGGCCCGCAGGCAACGGCACTGCCCGGGCGTCCCTAGCCCTCCCGCTCCGGCAGCAGCGGCGTCAATGTGCGTTATTCACACTCGCGGGGCTCGCTGCAGGGTCCCCCGGGAGTGCTCCACCCGCCCCTAACCACATGGCCTTGGGTCCTGATGGGTGTAAGGAATGGGGGGGCTGGGGGGGTATTGGGGGCGGAGATAAACCAGGTTTTGGGGGCATCCAACTGGAGATGGGTCACGTGGTTCCAGCCCACGAAGACCTGCTATAATCTCCAAATGGAAGTGGAGTGAGATTTACAGTGGAATAAGGCTCAATGTTCTCCAGCATTATCATAATTTCCCTATACTAACAATCATTAAAAAACGCTTGCCATTTTATTGATTATGATGAGCCCACAAATTTCTCTACTGGTGCAAACCATTCAGCAAACCAGTATTCCAGTCGATTCCAGTCCACCACCCCCACTTAGATGAATATAAATCCAATCACGGTCATCTTTGGGGAATCCTACATTGATCCCAACCCAGAGAAATAAGAGAACCAGACGGCGGCTAGGGAGTTTGCCTTGCAAACTTGAGACAGACTAGGGTTTGATCCTCCACACCCATATGTTCCCCCAATCCCCTAGAGGAGAGCCAAACATAACCCCTGAGCGCTGCTGGGTGTGGCCCCAAGATACAAACAACAGCAACAATAACAACAACAAAGTAACATTTGAAAAATGGGGCCAGAGAGATAGTATAGTGGTAAAGCTATTGCCATGCTAGCAGCGGCCTGAGTTCAATCCCTGGTATCCCATACGGTGGGTGTAGAGCCAGGAAGTAACCCCTGAGCATCACCAGGTGCGGTTCCAAAAGCAAACAACCCACAATGTGTAAGAGAAGGAAAAGAGAGAGTGGGAGAGAGAAAAGAGATAAAGAACCTGCCATTTAGGCAGGCTATGGGAGGGGAGGAATTGGGGACATTGGTGGTGGGAAATGGGCACTGGTGGAGGGCGGGGTGCTGGAACACTATGTGACCGAAACCTCTAAACATGAGCAACATTGTAATTTTATATCTCACGGTGGTATAATAAAATATTTAATTAAAAAAATCATCGCCTAATTTTTTTTTTTTTTATCCTGGCCCTACTTTCGAGTCCAAAAAGCCTTTCACCCTCAATGAGCTCTGGACTGAACTCTTTGCCTTCTCTTAGAAAGAAGTGTGTGGGGCAGGATGGGCGGGATTTAGAGAGGTTAAACAACTGCCATAGTCACTTAGCAAAGTAGTGCCTGGAGCAATGGCTTGGGTCAGTTAAGTTTTAAAATCCTGTATCTCAGTTTTCCCATGCTAGTACCTTTAAAAAAAATTAATGCTAAGCGCTCACACCTTTTGAATTTGGGGAGAATATTTCACCTCTTCTTTGGCAAAGATAAAACCAGAGTAAAATTTGGGTTTCTTCAGTCAAGAAAAAAATATGAAAATCCACACAACCTCCTGGCCCCTTTGAAACCGTCACCTCCGGGCAGCTCTTTCTTGCTATTCATGTATAATTTTCATTTCAAGTTCAGGTAGACCTTGGCGACAGTGAGTGGAGTATTTATGGGAAATAATGTGACTACACTAGGATTGTGCCACCAAGTTCAAATCATCTCCCAAGGTTAGGAAGCCCCAGAGCAATTATTTCATATGCTTTACATAATACTAAAATGATTTTCCCATGTGAATTATGGGAGCAGAGGACAAGAGAATCTAAACTGCAAGTCTCCCCTCAAGGGTGTGGAAATGCATTAGCCAAAAAAAGCACATATTATCACATCTACTCCTGTGGGCTTTTCTTCCTCCTCAGAGCAACCACAGGGAAAGGATTTTGACAGGATGGGTTCCCCAAAAGCAAAGCTGATACAATATTAGTATATAGAGCTCATCAGAGGACTAGAAAAGTCTGATTCTCATTCTGGTAAGGAAAGATCTACAAAATTCCTGCTGAAATGCAAGTGATCTTCATTCATGAATAATTACATCAGGTCATTCAACCTGTGGAATGGAGTATCTGTGGAACATGGTGTTCCAGCTGAGAGGCTTCTCAAAAGCTGAGTGTAGAGAGCCTGTAATTAAAACTGAAGTACTGAGCCCTCAACAAAGAAGTCAGGAGGAGAGCCTTGCCAGGTTAAGGGTGTGAGGGGCTGAGTGATAGTACTGTGGGTAAACATTTGCTCGTGGGCGGCTGACCAGGGTTCCATCCCCCCCATCTCATAAGGTCCCCAGAGCACTGCCAGGAGTAATTCCTGGAGTGCAGAGCCAGAAAAAAGAGTAAGTTGAGTGTGTAAGTAAAGTTGATTTGCCAAAGCAAATCTATGGCTTTCATTTTTCCAGTATTTCAGTGTCCCAGTCTCACAGCTTGAAGGCAGTTGAAAAGCAAAAAGCTAAAAGCAAAAGGAAACAAAAATAAAGTAGGGCTAGAACTATAGTACAGCTGATAAGGTGCTTCCTTGGGGGGCAGTTGACCAAGGTCGGATACTCAGCACCCAATATGGTCTCTACAGTACTGCCAGAGCAGAGCCTGATGTATGTGCTGAGTACCGCCAGGTATGACCCCAAAATAAAAACTGACCAAAAAATGTGGACGTATGTAACTCTAAAAAAAAAAAAGAATGTGATTTGGATAGTGTGAGAGATTAGTGCAGGGGGTTAGGCATTTGCCATACACCCAGGCTCAATCCCCAGCACTGCACATTGTTCCCTGAGCCCCACCCAGGAGTGAAACCTGAGCAGAGAACCAAAAGTAAGCCCTGAGCACTACCAGGTGGGACCCAAAAGCAAACAAGAACAATGTGACATAGAGAAATATTTGAACACAGATCCAGAAGAAGCTTGCATTTAACATGGAGGCGGGTAAAGTGGTTTATTCTATGAGCCGGCCAGCGGAAGTCCTGACCAGTGTCAGCTCCTGAGTGAAACAGATTCTCATTTCATATGCAATACTGGGAGATTTTCTTCAAAGCCCTCTAAATGCAAGTGGTAAATGCCACAGGGAACAAGAAAATGAAGACTTTGTAATGTCAATGTCCTTTTGCCTGTACCCACTCACACATATTAAAAGTGTTCTTTTCGGTCAATAGAGTCTATTTTAGGATCCTGTCTCTGAATTACTTACTTGGGAAGGGCCAGTGAAAACTAAAATTTGAGTTACTTTGGTAACTCCTAACTTATTGCTGTAGTCACTACTACATGTTCCACGTATCTCAACAAGGCACATGTGTTATACTTCATAAGGACTATATGAAGGATTTCTAGGTTTTGTATAATATGCGGAATGGCTTATGTTTCGTGTTCACATAATAAATGTAAAGTTTCCTAGAAATCTAGAGAGGAAACTTCACTCTCACACAACCTGAGGTTTCTGCTCATCTGTGCAGTTCAATAATAGCACCTCAGATACAGACAGTTTCCACCTCAAGCATAAATAGCTGTTACTGATATTCAATTGAAAAAGAAAAGGCCCTTTCATTGTATTTCATTCAACTGAACTCTTACTATTCTATCTTATACAATAATACTCTTTTTTCTGAGTCCCTCAAAATGGATAGAAAATGAAATCAGATTTAATCTAACAGCTATGCATGGCATAATAATATTAAGTCACAGGATTTGGGTTTATAGGAGCCAGAGGCGGTTTCTACATCAAACTCAACTGGCCACCCAGAACTCCTTTTTCTCTGTGGTAGGTATGAGTCTTGTCCTACAGTTTGGTGGCTTGTGTTTATTTTGTTTTTAAGTGCAAACATCATGACCTGAAGATCAAAAAAGAAGTAATTTAGTTGGGCTCTAAAATATTTCCCTTGGGGCCGGAGCGATAGCCCAGCGGTAGGGCATTTGCCTTGCACGCGGCCAGCCTGTGCAGACCCAGGTTCGATCCCCGCATCCCATATGGTCCCCGAGCAGCACCAGGAGTGATTCCTGAGTGCAGAGCCAGGAGTAACCCCTGAGCATTGCCGGTGTGACCCAAAAAAGCAAAAATAAATAAATAAACAAACAAATAGATAGATGGATAGATAGATAGATAGATGATAGATAGATGATAGATAGATGATAGATAGATGATAGATAGATGATAGATAGATGATAGATAGATGATAGATAGATAGATAGATAGATGATAGATAGATGATAGATAGATAGATAGATAGATAGATAGATAGATAGATAGATAGATAGATAGATAGATAGATAGATAGATAGATAGATAGATAGATAGATAGATAGATAGATAGATAGATAGATAGAATATTTCCCTTAAAATATAACATTCTTCGTCCTTCAGCCATTCCACACAGAGATTTTGAGCTTCCTGCAGGTTGTGTGCATTGCTTTGGGCTCAGGTGATACAAGAGTTAAGAGATAAAAGGTCCTTTCCTTGTGTGATTATGTACTTGTACTTGATTAGAATCCAAACTGTAACTGGGATTACAAGGGGTACAGAACATGACTTATAACCCTGATTAACCCTAATTAGGGGTAATAATGTAACAGGAAATTCCTGTGAATAACTAAGCCTAGGAACGTTTTCCTCTCTTTTGAGGGTATGCCATGTATTTTTCTATTGATTTACTAAAGAATTTTTCATCTAAGCAGGCTACAGCTTAATATGTCTAATCACTATTTACCCGTGAACTTCAGTATCTACCTGTCCTGGGTAGTGATCCCCAGCCCACATTTGCTCCATAATCTTGAAAATTTCCTCAATCCCATTAACTCTCATTTTCCTCAGTTATTTTATTTTTAATGGGGAGAATACACTTTCTAGCACTGAAAAATTAAATAACTAGCTTAGATGCATGTTTCTTAACTTTTTCATTATCATTCCCACCAATGAGCATTTTAGGTCCCCTCCCTCCCTTGACTAATTAAATTTTAATACAACATATACCTTGTTTGACTACCATGAGTATCTGTACTTGATACAGAAAAAGAGTAAAATTTTTTTCCCCTCTGCCTGTCCCTACCTGATGTTGACTCCCTTTAGCAGCAAACACTGGTCAAGAATCTCGCAAAGAATCCTTTAAATTTTAGCAAAAATAGTTGTAATGAGAAAAATAAAATAAATGTAAGATGCTATATCCCAGAGTAGAGGACAGTGTAAACTTTGACTTTTAAAAGAAGGGGGTGGGAGCTGCAGTGATAGCACAGTGGGTAGGGCGCTTGCTTTGCACATGGCCAACCCGGTTCGATCCTCGGCACCCATATGGTTCCCCGAGCACCGCCAGGAGTAATTTCTGAGCAAAGAGTCAGGAATAACCCCTGAGCATCGCCACGCAGACCCAAAAAGCAAAAATAAAACAAATAAAAAGAAGGGGAGGGGGGGAATGATGACAAGGAACACACCATCCCTGACTCCAGGAGGCCAGAGACCAGTGGCACAGAAGGCAGCATCTGGAGTCTGTTCTGAGCTGAGTCAAGTTATTACAGACGGGCAAAAGGCAAGCCCCAAAGCAGCAGGGGCAACCAGACCAAGAGCGATTCCACGTCCTCATCTGCTGGCTTAGGCTACCCACTCCCTTTCACACTCTAAGAACAGAGATCACCAAAATGCTCTGGAAGAGAAGGGAAACTTCTGGTCACAGCTCTCCTTGCCTGAAAAACACTATTTAGTGGTCAGAGAACCAGTACAGAGATTAAGGTACTAGACTTCCTTGGGGCCAGAGACCTGCTTAGTGCAATCCCCTAAACCCAGGCAGGCATAACCCTTATCAATCACTGGGTGCATCCTCCAAAATAAAATGAAAGGACTACAGTCATAGCATAGAGGGTAAGGTGCTTACCCTGTATATGACCAACATAGGTTTGATTCCTGGCACCATATATGGTCACCTCAGTCCACCAGGAAAAAGTCCTAAGCACCGCTGGATATGCCCCCTCAAACAAATAAGGAAATAAAAACTAAAATTCACACTGATATATGACAGCTGTCTAAGACAATCCTGAGATCCAGTAGATCATTATCGATAAGTTAGAATAGGTGCCATTAAAAAAATATATACACATCTATATATATATGTGTGTGTGTGTGTGTGTGTGTGTGTGTGTGTGTGCGCGTATCACTGTATCACTATATCACTGTCTTCCCGTTTATCACCTATTGGCTAGAGCGGGCACCAGAAACATCTCCTTATCTCCTATCTCATGCTAGTAGAGCCCAAGGGCACCTGCTTGCTCCAGGAACATAAAGAGCCTCAAACCATTCCATCAGGTCATGGGAATGAGGTCTAAAATTGTTACTGGTATTTGGCATATCAAATACGACACGGGTAGCTTGCCAGGCTCTGCCGTGCAGGTAGCATACTCTTGTAGTTATCTCTAAATCCAGCATTTATTGATGAACCGCGTAGATGCTTGCAGCCGCGTGAGCCGGGCTGTGATAGGCTGGTCTGCTGGGTGGAGTTCTGACGAGAGGAAAGTCTGGATGTGGAAAATGGAGGCCCTCATGGAGTGGGGGTCGCTGAGTTGTTGCAAGGCTCTGCTGGGGTGGCAGGCCAGGGCTAGAACCTGCCATCCCTCCTGGGCGCCTCGTGAGTGACTGGGCACAGGGAGAACCAGTGGCAGCTCTGCCCCATGTCTGTGAGTCTCTCTTGTATATATATATATCTATGTATGTACACACACACACACACACACACACACAAATTCCTGGCTCTGAGAGACTCACAGACATGGGGGAGAGCTGCTACCGGCTATCCATGTGCCCAGCCGCCACGAGGCGCCCGGGAGGGGACGGAGGGACGGCGGCATCTAGCCCTGGCCTGCCACCCCAGCTGAGACTTGCAAGAAGTTAGGAGGACCCCCCCCCACACACACACACCATGAGAGCCGCCATTTTCCACATCTGGACTCCCCTCTCGTCAGACCTCCACCCAGTAGAAGATCTGATCAGAGCCCCCGCAGTTCATCAATAAACGCTTGAGATTAGAGGTGACTACAAGAGTATGCCACCTGCACAGCAGAGCCTGGCAAGCTACCCGTGTCGTATTTGATATACCAAATACCAGTAACAATTACAGACCTCATTCTCATGACCTGATGGAATGGTTTGAGGCTCTTTATGTTCCTGGAGCAAGCAGATGCCCTTGGGCTCTACTAACATGAGACAGGACATATGGAGATGTTGATGGTGCATCGGAAGAGCAAGATTGAGTGATATATATGGGAAGATATATGATATATATATATATATATATATATAAAAGCCTTTGACACAGCCTGGCGCAAAGTTGTTCAATAAACATTCTCTTGCCAAGAATGCATGAATGATCATTTAGTGGCTCCCTTGCACTCTCAAATCACTTTATGTCAAATATGAGAGAGAGAGAGAGCTATAGAGATTGTGTGGGAGTTAATAAATTTGCTTTTCAAGTAGTGGAAAAGGAACAGACACCTAGAGTAATATATCTGAATGGATCCTAATACTTTTGTTTTGGTCGCACCCAGCTGTGCTCAGGACTTATTCCTGGCTCTGAACTCAGCGATCACTCCTGGAGGGCCTAGGGAATCATATGCGGGCCTGGCTTAGAAGCAAAATCTGGAGAACCCAAGGCAAGAAACCTTGGACATGCCTCTGACTCTTAGATCCTAATACTTAACAAAGTAAAACAATTCAAAAATTGACTTCAAGATAAAAATGATAGAAAAGAAATACCAAGAATTTCTTTGCCACACATTAGCAATTCACACATAAATTAAAACAACCTGTTTTAGTTCCTGGCACCACATATGGTTATGAAACTGCAGTGTGCTTTCTGAATTGGAATAGAACTTCGATTTTTTTTCTTGGCAAATAACTCCCTATTCATCACTGAACCTGAATGCAGGGTACATCTTGCAGGTATTCTATACCTTGGTTCTCTTCTGGGGTTCACAGAGTGACTGCCCCCTTCAGCCGCTCTTTACTGCATCTCTAAGTTCTGACATATATTCTTCCTAAGTATTTTTCACCTCCCTGCACTTAAATCTCTACTGTCAATGTTGTCATCCACCAGGATCTTGAATCTGAACAAGTATGGAAGTTTCCAAGCAGGCTCGATTTCCTACCCATCCATACTCAAGCTATTCATTACAGAGCTATTAAAAGAATAAAGGAAGAAAGTAATCCGATTTTTCACCAGCTGAAATCTCCAAAAACCAAAATAGCATTTATGGTCTGCTTCCGGGCACCTTATTGGCATCAACTCTTAGCAAGACGACCTTTCCAGCTCTTTCCACTCTATCTGCACTGGATTCTTCATTCATTATCTTAAAACATATTCTAGGATCCTGAGACGACCAGAACACACGTGTTGCATGCAGAAACTTAGGTTTCACTCACGTTCTAGAAACTCAGAAAGTGAATACAAAAACAGAGACTCGCATATAAAACCCAAGAAAATGAGTCATGACTTTATCAATACAATTCTCTCTTATGGGCTGTAATGGTGGAATATAATTAGTGCTGGATAAGGGAGCAGGCAAGGAGAAGAGGGGTGGGAAATGAGAGTCTCTGGTGGGGGGGGGGGACATTAGTGGTGGGATTGACGTTGAACGATGAATCTTTCTAACAACTGTATTGTGGAAAGCTTTGTACTTTGTAAATCACGGAGTTTAAATAGGGTTAAAAAATTAAAAAGAACAAAAAAGAGAGGCCGGAGAGATAGCCCAGTGGGTAGGGCATTTGCCTTGCACTGCGCCAGCCAATGCCAGCCCAGGTTCGATCCCCGGCATCCTATATGGTCCCCTGGGCACCGCCAGGAGTAATTCCTGAGTGCAGAGCCAGGAGTAACCCCTGAGAGTCGCCAGGTGTGACCCAAAAAGCAAAAAAAAAAAAAAAAAAGAAGAACAAAAGAAAAGACAGCCTGGGTTTACCAGGCATGACACTATGTGCCAGAGGATGAGTTGTCTAAACCAATCCCCGCCCCCAAAAAATAAAAACAAACTCTTGAGCCAGACCTATAGTACAGCAGGGAGGGCATTTGCCTTGCATGCAGCCAACCTGGGTTTGATCCTCCAGCATCCCATATGGTCCCCTGAGCACTGCCAGGAGGAATTCCCTGAGTGCAGAGCCAGGAGCATTGCTAGGTGTGACCCAAAAAGTAAAAACAAACAAAGAAAAAAATATTTTTCAAATGGAATAAAATTCGATCCCCTGGGTAAGGCCTCTATCAAACCACCCCCATTCCACCTTCTAATTCTACCCATTTGAAAAGCACCTACTCTATTTTATTTTTTTGTTTTTTGCTTTTTTGGTCACACCTGGCAATGATCAGGGATTACTCCTGGCTCTGCACTCAGGAATTACTCCTGGTGATGCTCAGGGAACCATATGAGAAGCCAGAGGATCGAACCCAGGATGGCATGAGCCGGCCGCTGCAAGGCAAACGCCCTACCTGCTGGCCTATCACTCCAGCCCATACTCTTTAAGACTTGCTAAGACACAATGAGTTGTTGACCTCCAAGAGGGTCCTATGATGTCCAACTCCCAGTATTCACAGCGGCATTCCCTGGCTACCACGAACTGTGTCTGTGTGTTCAAAAAAAAAGTTAGAGGAGAGACGGAATGTTACCTCCAAGATTAGAGTATAAGAAACTTCCACCAGCATGTAGGCGGTGTGCACATTCTTTATCTTTGTCTCCTTCTTGAACTATTGTCTCTGATGGGCAAGCCAGCTGACACATTATGAGCAGCCCAGTACTTGAACTTCAGACTAAGAACCAAGTAAGTGATATTCCAAGAGTACCCTTTAGCCACAATTAAGCTTTCAGATGAGCGTAGCCCCAACTCACCCACAACTTGACTGTCTATTCATGAGACTGCTGTGCTTGCTATAACACTCCCAGATTCCCAACCCTTAGAAACTGTATGACATAATGCATGTTTGAAATCCAAATTGACACTCTGGGTGTAATTTTTTCAAGTATTTCTTATACAGCAGCAGTTAATGATGAACAAATACCACTTTTCGTATTTCCTCTGTGAGTGGGGAAGCGGTATTTGGGGTGACACCCAGAAATTTATGAGCAGAGGTCACTGCTGGTCACTTGTTTTGTCACTTGTCTTCTCATCGTTCATTGATTTGCTCGAGTGGGCACCAGTAACATCTCCATTCATTGGGAATGAGGTCCATTATTTTATTGTTTTTGGCATATAGAGTACACTACGGTAGCTTGCCAGGCTCTGCTGTGGCTCTGGGTTCACCCAAGGGGGCCCAGTCTTTTTCTATGTCAGACCATCAACCATCCAGGGCCCCGGGACAGAGCTCGGTGTAGACAAGCCTGTCTCCTGTCTATCACCTGCCTACGCAGCCAGGCACCGCAGCCTGCTGGTAGTAACTGGTAATTAGGGGCCCCAAAGTGCTGGTGATCTCACCCAGCCCTTCCACGGCAAACCTGTGCTCAACCTTTTGAGATCATTTCCCCCAGCCAGGTATTCCACCCTCTCTAAAAATATCTTTTTTTTGGGCCAGAGAGATAGCACAGTGAGTAGGGCGTTTACCTTGCACAGAGCTGACCTGGGTTCAATCTCCAGCATCCCATATCGTCCACAAGCACCACCAGGAGTAATTCCTGAGTGTAGAACCAGGAGCAACCCCTAAGCATTGCTGAGTGTGACCCCAAAAGCAAAAATAAATAAGTAAATAAGTAAATTAATAATATCTTTCTGTCAAAAGAGTCACCTTTCTGTGTGAATCAAATAACAAATATCTCACTTGATATTCACAAAATTTAGTAATTATTTTAGTAAATAACTATTTTTTCAGTCCTTGGGCTTTTCTCCATCCGTCTGGTAATTCCAGCTGGAAGTCAGGCACAAAGGCAAAAAGGGGGGAGGGCGGGGGGAAGCTCACCTGTGAGTGATGGCCTGTAAGCATAAGGCTTGCAGTGTGGCCCCATGTGCCCCGTTTAGCCCTCATAACTGTATGACTTGTGCCTGGCAGCTCCAGTCTGTCTGACCCCTAAAGCCCCAAGTGATCATCAGCTACGTGACACACTATTGGGTGAGTGTGAGCACTGATTTGAGCAATATAGCTAGCAGTACTATTCCATGAGAGCACTGGTATGTGAGCATGCAGCAAACCAAGGCAAATATTACCAGGAGAACATGTGTGAGTACCACTACTAAAATGAGAGCAACTTTTGCAAGCACGTGTACAAACACCATGATTAAAGATTCACAAGCACAGTGAACATCACAACCAGCCAATGTCCAAGCACCAGGCGTGTATATAATAATCCCTGGTTATCACAATAACAAAAGAAGGGAAGAAGTGTGTGTGGGGGTGGAATTAGGTGATTCAGTTTAAATAATCTGATACCTGGAAGGCTTCCTTCAAAATGTAACTGCCAGAGGCTCATAATATATCTGACCTATTACTCCCTTTTCAGGAAAAAAAAAATTATGCAGCCAGCACCTTCCAGAAACTGGTGTCCCTTGAGTGAACAAACAGAAAGTACCCTCAATTGCATCTGAGGCAGCTAATGTCCACCCACTCCACTCCCCAGAGTGTTCTGGAGACATTTCCCTCTTTGAGTGGAAACTGGTAACGACCTTGCTAGATTTGCTATTGCCAGAGGGCCATCAGTCATAATATGAAGCCTAAACAAGTCAGTAGTTGGTCCTGGGCATATCTGTGTAGACAAACCCGCAACCATGGACTCCTCCCGTCAACATCATTCTGTGGCATGCCTTCACTAGGGCACTCCAGACACCAAACTCAAGCAAAACTTAGTAACAACAAAATAATATGTCACCGAGTTTTGGGCAGAACACAATCTCTCCCTGGTCACTAGCAGCTGATCTATGCAAGTCCTGTGTACTTGAAGAACGATAATTCTCATTCTCCATATTAAGTAGAATGTCTTCCTAAAAACTAGAAGATGTCCAACCAGAGAACAAAGGACCCCACACAAAGTGTGGCTATAGGCACTGTTTTCACTGGGCTAATATTTATTCCTCACAAAGGGTAGTCACTTCGCTGGCCTCTACTCTGTGATATTAAAACCACTGGTCACAAGTGGAATCACTTTCTAAGTAGAATGCATTTGTAGCATCAAAAGAGATCTGGCAGACCATGAACAAGCTGTGCGGAGTCAAAGGTGGAGACAGACTTCATTTCCTCCTTGTTGCTCTGCTCCCGCTCTGCCATTTCCCCAAATTCAGGCCAGATGGTTAGAGAAAACCTGTGTTTCGTTTTCAATAAACACATGGGTTAGCCAATGCTTCCACAGGTAAATGGGAGGAGCTAGTATTACCCACCATGGTTAAACACACATATGTAATGGGGGTAGTCATTTCCCCAGAAAGGGGCAGATTTAGAAATACCTTTTCCTTAGACGAAATTATGAAATTTACCTGCAAATGGATGGACATGGAGACTATCATGCTGAGTGAAATTAGTCAGAAGGAAAAGGACAGATATAGAATGACTGCATTCATTAATAGGATATAAATAGATACCAGTGTTTTACTAAATGTGGGAAATGGTAATGGCAGATTAAAACTCACCACTGAATATACACAAAGAGACTTAAGTGATAAACTCTAAATATCTGCAGGGCTAACCACAATGTGTAAAATAAGAGGGAGAGAGATGCGGTGACAGAGAGAGACAGACAGAGAGAGAAAGAGAGGAAAGGGGGATACCTGCTATTGAGTCAGCCTGGGGGGTGGGCGGGAGGGGGTGGGGTACACTGGTGGTGGAAATGGGGCACTGGTGGAGGGATGGGTGCTGGAATACTGTATTACCAAGAACCAATTATGAACACCTTTGTAATTGTATGTCTCACGGTGATATAATAAAAAATTTTAAAAATATACCTTTTCCTTAATCTGGTGAGCAATTCTCCAAGAAACAAGTAATTTGCATTTCACAAGGAACTGAAGAAATAGTTCATATATTCAGTTATAAAGTTCATATGTGACCTAAGAATACTTGCACTCTAACACTATAATGACCCCTCATCTCAAAAAATTATGTATTTGCTCTAAAAAAAATGTTGGAATACTGAGAACAATGAGAAAAAAAAAGAAACAGAAAACTCTGGAACTTATGTTCCAAGCACTATTTACGCAGCTAGTTTTACCAAGAAATGGGAGCACTATTACCAAGAAATGGAAGTCTGAGTTATGTATGCACTGCACCGAGATAGATAAAATTCTTTTCATAATAAGTAGGGTGATACCATTTCACCAAAACTCTCAGTGCCACCCTCGAGAACATCATGCAACAATTAGAATGGGAAGGAATGGGAGTGAAGATAGACGGTCGGCAACTAAGCCACCTCCGCTTCACTGATGACATCATTCTAATAACACCAAACATTAGCCAAGCGGCACAAATGCTGGCTGACTTCGAACGAGAATGTGGAAAGACAGGTCTACAGCTGAATCTCAGCAAAACTATGTTCATGAAAAATAAACTAGGGGCCGGAGCGATAGCCCAGCATGTAGGGCATTTGCCTTACACACAGCCGTCCCACGCCAGCCTGGGTTCGACACCCAGCATCCCATATGGTTCCCCGAGCACGCCAGGAGTAATTCCTGAGTGCAGAGCCAGGAGAAAACCCTGAGCATTGCTGGGTGTGACCCAAAAAGCAAAAAAAAAAAAAAAACAAACTAGTTCCAGAGGCCCCATTCACTCTCAATGGAACAGACATCTCTGAATGCAGCAGTTATGTGTACCTAGGTCGAGAAGTCAACATGATAAATGACCTAAAACCTGAGCTGCGCAGGAGGAAGAGAGCAGCAGCATGGATTGCCTTCAAAGAACATCGAAGAAATAGCCAAAAGACAAAGAACCTCCGGCTCTGGGCACATCTCTTCAACTCCACTGTTCTCCCTGCATTAACATATGCCTCAGAGACCTGGGCCCTATGAAAGCAGGATAAGAATGCTATTCGGGTCTCCCAAAGAGGAATCGAAAAACTATCCTTGGAATATCACGCCCTACTCAAGTGAGAGAAGGAATCTGGAGTTCTGACTTCAGTCACTGTTCCAGAGTCAGGGACGCTGTCTCGTTTGCCAAGACATCAAAAATCAGATGAGCTGGACATGTAATGCGATTTGGAGACGACCGCTGGACTAGAGCCATTACTGACTGGATCCCACAAGATGTCAAAAGATCATGTGGCCGCCCACCTACAAGATGGTCAGACTTCTTTGTCAAGCGGTTTGAGGCTCTTTGTATTCCTGAAGCAACCGGAAGCCATTGGAATACACTGTCACGTGATAGGGTCAAATGGAAATATTACTGGCGCCCGCTCTAGCAAATCGATGAATAACGGGATGTCAAGTGTCAAGTATCAATAAGTAGGGCTGAGAGAAAAAAAGTCACATTACGATGAGAACAGTAAGCCTCCTCTTGGAGTTCAGTTCTCGAGAACATACATTTAAAAGCCAACTTGCATTCTCCCCAAGTTTCTCCTTCAGAAGGTCAGCTTTGAGGGTAATTGCCAGAAGGGTTTTTCTGTTTGTTTTGAGGAGCATCACAGTGGTGCTCAGAAGACCCAGTGATCTCTGAGTGATTCTCAGCTAATAGAGTTGGCAATTCAATGTGAGGCTTGGAGGAAAATGGGTGGCCTCCCCAGTGGTGCTGGGAGGCCTCCAGGGCTATATCCATCAGCGCCCAGAGGCTCATGTAGTGCCAGTGACCAGACTGAGGTTGGCTACATTGAAGGTATTTGCTCTGTGCTTGTATTCTTTCCCCAGCCCTGTGTCTCAATGTCATTATCAACATAAAGCACACTTTGTGTCCCAAAGCAAAGGACTGAATATTTATAGGTTTCCACATAATCTCTGTCTTGTCCTATCAGGGATTAGGAAAAAGAAACTTTTTCCCCCTCTCCTTTTAAATTTTATTATAACACCATGAGATAGACATTTGCAAAGCTGTTTATGGTTGGGTTTCAGTCATACAATGTTGTAGCACCCAGCCCTCCACCAGTACCCATTTTCCACCACCATTGTCTTCAGATTCCCTCCCCTCTCCCTCAGTCTGCCTCTCTAGTAGGCACTTTGCCTCTTCTCTATGTCTATATGTCTCTCTGTCTCTGTTTCTCTCCTCTTTCACATTGTGGCTTGCCATACATACATTTAGGGGTTATCGTGTATATCCCTTTATTCCTTTGCTCACATACAATGTTCAGTTCTAGTCTGGTGTTACCACTTCCAAGCACTTTCACTCGCTTTATTTTTGGAGGTAGGGTGTAGACCACAGACAACTGTGCTTGGGGACTACTAACTCTGTGCTTCGGGGTTGTTCCAGGTAGTGCCTGGGAGACCATGTGGTGTCAGGGACCAATCCAGGGTCAGTGGCCTGCAAAGGCAAGCATCTTAAACACAGGTTATACAAGCTACTTAAAAATTTCAAGCATATTTCCATTTGATAGGCTGATCTACCTGCCACTCAAGGTGTTCCTGCTGCTCGAGGTGTTGCAGGTGTGGCTGAGGTGCCTGGCTGCATTGGCAGGTGGCAGACAGGAGACAGGTTTGTCTACACCCAGGGCTCTGTCCTATGGGCCCTGGATAGTGGATGGTCTGACATAGAAAAAGAATGGCCACAAACTGCCTCAGGACTCTCGGCCATGATGCAGAGACTCAGAAGCACTGGGGAGAGCTGCCATATGACTCTCCCCTAGCTCAGCTGACCATGAGGCTCCCAGGAGGCAAGATGGGTTTTGGGAGTGGGTCCGTCACCTCTGTAGGGCCTCGGAAGCAGCTGGATGAGACTTGCTCACCATAATAGCAGCCCTTTTCGTGGTCCGAACCTGGTATATCAAACTAGTGGGACCAGTCATGTTCTAGAATATATTACAATCTACAATGTGTAAGAAGGGAAGTGAGGAGAGAGATAGAAAGAGAGAAAGGAGATAAAGAACCTGCCATGGAGGCAGGCTGGGGGAAGGTGGAGGGAGGTGGGGACATTGGTGATGGGAAATGGGAAGGAGTGGAGGGATGAGTGTTGAAACACTGTAGAACCAAAATTCAAACATGAACATCTTGTAATTGTATATCTAATGGTAGTATAATAAAATATTAAAAAAGAAAAAGAATGCCGCCCCCAGGATGAACCCAGAGCCACAGCAGAGCCTGGCAAGTTACCCGTGGTGTATTCAATATGTCAATAACAGTAACAATAATGGACTTCATTCCCAATGAATGGAGACATTACTGGCACCCGCATAAGCAAATTGATGAACAATGGGAAGACAAGTGATACAAGGCTGATTTAGTAATAACACCAGTCATAACATGAAAAGATTTGTTCACACAGTACTCCTAAGTGCTCACAGTGATTCAGGGAGATAGCTCTTCATATTTTGCATACTGGTATCCTAGGTTCAATCCTCAGCACCACATGATTTTCCAGTATAAGCCCATGAACAACGCTGGGTGTGGTCCCGTAACAAAAGAAAATTTTAATTAACGTTTTCCTTGCTCTCTGTTAAAATATTTACATACAACTATGTTGTTTATTGTATATTTTATTCTTTTTGGTTTAGGGGTCAGAGCCAATGACGCTCAGAGCTTACTCCTGGTGGTGTGACTGAACTTGAATCAGCAGCATACAAGACAAGCACCCTAGGCAAGCCCACTACCCACAGTACTATCTATCAAACCCCTAAGCATGTATCATTAATTCATTATATAATTTCATTCTGATTTCATCTATTTTTTTAATCACCACCCAACTCCCATGGAGAGGGATTTTTCTATTTTCATAGAGAAAACTTAAAATTGAGATTATGAAAAAAGAAACAGAACAAAAACGTGTCTAAATTAATGTGGCGTATAGCTCAAAAATCTAGTTATTTTCTCTGATCCTGGCAGAGGTTTACTTATTTATTCATTCATTTTGGGTTGGGGGCACACCCAAGTGTGTGCAGGGCTTACTCCTGTTTCTGCATTCGGGAATCACTCCTTGTGAGTGTGTGGTAACAATGTAAGGTGCCAAGGATTGAACCTGAGCTAGTACATGCAAAGGAAGGGCTTTATCCCACTATAGTATTTCTCTGCTCTGTCCGAGGCTAATTTTTCTACCATTTTTTGTTAATTGAGGTTCTGTGATTTACAATACAGTTAATCTATTAATGATGCTTTCCCATGTACATAATTCCAACATCACATCACCAATGTACCCATTTCTCTCCCCAAGGACCCCAGAGTCTTTCTGTTTCAACACCCTCCACCCCCAAGACTCAGTTGAGTAGAACATCTTCCTGTTGTGCTGCCTCTGGCCTTTATTACTACTATACGATGTATTTTTAAGTTCCACATATAAAAATACCATTCTGTAAGGAACCCTTTCCTCTGACTTCACTCAGCATGATATCCTCTAGTTTCATCCATGTTCAAACAGATTGCATAATTTTGTTAGAGCTACATAATATTTCATTATGTATATACAGATATACATATATATCTACCACATATACGGTAGTTATATATCTCATAGTATTCCATTACATACATATATACATACATGCATATATATGCATGCATATATAAATATGCACATATATCTATCTATGCATGTCATAGATACATATATGAATATGCATATATCTATGCATGTATGTTTATGTCTATAGCACAGCTTCTTGACCTATTCATCTGTAGTTGGGCATTTGGGTTGTTTCCCATATCTTAGCTACTATACTCAGTGTAGAAATGAACATAGATGTGCATATGTCCTTCTGATGTTATATTTTTGTGTTTGGGAGGCAGATACCAAGTAGAGACATTGCTGGGTTATATGGAAGTTCTATTCCTATTTTTTAAGAATTCTCTCTGTTGCTTTCCATATAGGCTGAACCTGATGACGTTCTCACCAAACATGAAGTTTCCCCTTCCACCACATTCCCACCAACGCTGGCTGTGTTCAGAGTTTTTGACGCGCGCCATTCTCACTAGCACAAGATGCTCGCCTCCCTCAGTGCTGTTTTGATTTGCATTTCCCTTATCACAAGTGATGATGAACACTTTTCATATGCCAATAGATCAGACATATGTCTTTTTTTTTTTGAGCAAATGTCTGATGAACCAAAATTTAAACCAAATCTGAATAATTCCACAGTTTCACTTCCAGGTATATTCCCAGAGAAAATGGAACAATTTCTCAAAGAGATTTCCGCGCTCATGTTCCTTGCAGCACTTCCCAGTAGCCAAGTAATTGAAACACCCTGTCTACCCAGGGGTAAAGGGATAAAGATATATGATCCATGAAGGGAAAAAGGCAGCTCCTGCTATTTGGGACAAACAGGGATAAACCTGCAGGCCATTATGCTTAGTGAAATAAGCCAGACAGAAAAACACACACACTGCATGATCTCATCCACATGTGGAATCTAAAACCCAAGTCTCAGTGGGACTCATGAACTAGAGAGAATAAGGGTGGTTGCCAGGGGGAGGGGGCTAGGGAGGTGGAGAAGAACACACTAGTGATGGGTGTGGTGCAAGGGAAATCACCAATAACGGTATTGTAATTCACAGAACCCTCAAAAAAAAAAGCATTTTCTTTTAAATTAATGACTTCGGGACAGAAAACTAGTATAGGGTTTAAGGCATAGTGCTTTGTATATAAGTCATCCTTTTGAATCCCAGCAGTGCTTAGTTGCCCAATGGGCCCAACCAACCGCTTCAAAAGTGATAATCTTTTAGTTAAAAAATTAAGTGAGGGGCCGGAGCGATAGCCCAGCGGTAGGGCGCTTGCCTTGCACGCGGCTGGCCCATGCCGGCCCGGTTTGATCGCCGGCATCCCATATGGGTCCCCCAAGTACCGCCAGGAGTAATTCCTGAGGGCAGATCCAGGAGTAACCCCTGAGCGCCGCCGGTGTGACCCAAAAAAGCAAAAAAAAAAAAAAAAAAATTAAGTGAGGGGCTGAAGAGACAGTAAAGCAGATAAGGTTCTTGCTTCGCATGCAGCTAAATCTGGTTCAGGTCTGACACACCATAGAGTTTTCTGAGTCCTGTTGGCAATGATCCTTCAGCACAGCGCCAATATTAAACCCTGAACTAAGAAAGGTATGCCCCAAAACTCTCCATTAAATAAAAAATACTGTATTTGCAGTAAGATAGGCTTTTTTTTTAAAGTATTCTCACCAGATAGACACAAAAGGTGATGAATTCATTAATGAAGTTGGTTCTGGCTGGTAATCATTTCACAATGCATATTCACATTATCACAATGTACTTTTCAAGGTTTGTATAAAGTATAAGTTGTCAATTATACTTCAATAAAGCTAAGGGTGGAAAACTTACTTTAAAGTTCAGCTTTTTGGAGTGAGAGTAGAAGGGCAAAATAGCGAACTCCTTATATAAACAGAACAACATTTGCTTATTGTGACATTAAAAATCATGGTTTAAAGCAAATGCAGAGGGGATTCCCTGGCACACATCGGTGTTGATTTTCTATTTCCCAGAAAGTGACACACCAATGCCAGTAAATCAATCTCTCTTAAGTGTCCATGAGGGTGTTACAATGAAAAAGTGTACTCCTGTAATGCTCTGCCACAATAAAATAATGACTCTGATATCATGCAAAGCATGATACTTAAACAAAAGATAAATTAGGGGGGGAAGATGATCTAACTCCTATAATTTATTCTAGTCTCTAGTAAGGAAAGACTACAACTGCTAGACCAAGTTCCAAGTTCCAAAGACTTCTAAAAAATTTGTCAGTCACTTCCAATTACTTTACTAGGCCTCTGTAGGGAAAAGCAAAGTCACCCCAACTTACAAAGCTAAGATGACAGCCTTCCTAGGTGGGCTTCCTGCCACACTCCACCCACCAAAGAGAAAGGAAAAATCAGCAAACCCTAAAAAAGTCAGGGATGAATAGTCCTGGATGATTAATCATGGTGGAACTATTAAACATCTCTAATTTGAACATGATGGAGACAATTTGGGGGGGAGGGGGAATAGAGCCACTCTAACATTGGATATAGGGTGTTATCTGTTTCTGTTTTTAAAATTACAGTGCAAGGATTGAACCCAGGATTCACACACAAAAAGGGAGTGCTCCACTACTGAACTACATCCCTACTTCCCAAAGAATTCGCTCTCTCCCTTCCTCTCTCTCACACACACACCACAAGTGCTTAGACTATTCTGCCTCTGCTCAGGACTGAGCCTGGTGATGCTCAGGAATTTACAGTGTCCAGAAATTGAACTGGGGACAGTGGGCTGCCAGGCAACTACCTTAACCCCTGTGCTATCTCTCTGGCTATTGTCTTTCCCTTCTTTCCCCCTTTCCTTTCCTTTCCATGCTGGGTCTATCAAATTCTGGCCTCACATACGCAACACAGCTGCTTACAACACAAGTGCTCTATCACTGAGCCACACCCTTGGCCCTTCTCTATTTTTTTTTTTGCATCTAAGGCTTTAGCTTTTAATTAAGCTTCAGGTACAACAAGCATTTCTAGATCTTCAAGCACTACTGAAAATAACTAATAATGCGGAACAATATTTTCCCCTACAAACAATTTATCCTATTTGGCAGATTTTCAAGGTACAGAGAAAAGATCATTTTATTAAAGTATTTTGAAAATTTGCCTCTTCCCTAACATACTCATATTTGTACTATTATCTTTAACAGGAGACTTCCACTTAGAACATGTAATGTGGAGATGACTGGGAAGTAAGTATTCTGGTAGAACAAACATATATGTGTGTGTGTGTATATGTATGTATTTATGGTGTGTATTATATATATATATATATATATATATATATATATATATATATATATATATATATATCACTGTATCACTGTCTTCCCATTCATCATCGATTTGCTCGAGCGGGCCCCAGTAACATCTCCATATGTCCTGTCTCATGCTAGTAGAGCCCAAGGGCATCTGCTTGCTCCAGGAACATAAAGAGCCTCAAACCACTAACATCAGGTCATGGGAATGAGGGAAAATATATATATATATATAAAACAATAGGCACAAAAGTTTGCCTTTAAGGGATGATCCTTAAGCTCTGAAGAATTAAAAAAGTTCTTCACAGAGAAAGATTCAAGAGCAAAAAATTAAGGGCATGGTAAGCCTAATGGGTTGAACTATTCCAGCAAACAGTGGGGTAGGGTTCCATTAACTCACAGAAATTAGAAGTAAGCTTTGGGAATATACCATCACAGGCACTGTTATTGGCGAGGGCTGATGAATTTCACCCTATAATAAAGACATCTTATACCCTCAAACTATGCTCTGGTTTCCAGTAGTAAAGACACAAGAGTCTTTTTTTTTTTTTTTTTTTTTTTTTGGGTCACACCCAGCAATACTCAGGGGTTATTTCTGGCTCTGCACTCAGGAATTACTCCTAGCAGTTGTTGGAGGATCATATGGGATGCTGGGGAATCGAACCCGGTCAGCCACATGCAAAGCAAATGCCCTCCCCACTGAACTATCCCTCTGGCCCCAAGACACAAAGTCTTATGTTCAAGTGGAAAGATTTTAGAAACAATCTATATCAAAAAATTCTCATTTTTCAAGTGGGGGAAACCAAGACACTCATATGCATAATATTTAAAACCTTCACAAAAAGAAATTAACATAGGATTTTCTCACTTTTTTGTCAATATGGCACTAATAAATTTAGACAGATTCAGCCAAACCACATGCAACAGAGTAGAAGGATCCACCTAAGCTTTAACAAGCAATCATAAGTATTGAACACATTTTCTAGAAAATGAAATTGTCAAACATACACTGTTTAATCAAATCTAAAGCAACAGTTCTAATTTATGAAGGCAGAAAAATGTTGTCAATTAAACTACAACATGCCATTTACGGTAGTATGCTTGCCAATTTCTGAAACACTGAAATGTAGAATGACATTTGGAACTGATGAAATGATATTGAAATGAAGTAATATTTTGGCTTATGTGCCTCTTAAAAGAGAAAGCGGATGAATTCTTTCATAATAATCAATGGATAAGAAAGAGCCTATGAAACATCCCCTAAATGTTCAAATCTCTCTTTCTACACATTAGATTATACATTGACATAATCAAGACTTTGTGCAAAGAAGAAGAAATATAAGAAAATACACACATACTTAAAGGATCTTATGATAATAGAGAGTTCATTCTTTCATCTCTTTATAAAAATGGATTTAAAATTGCTTTGAATCAAAGTTCTGTGTTTGGGATTCTATAGGATTCTTTTGGAAATAAATTATACCTATAATTTAGAGTCGACAATTTCCAACTTGGGTCTATTTGAAATGAAGTAATAATGTAAAACACTTACAAAGCAATTTGAGTACTCTAGATTTTTTAAAAAATACCATCTCTTTATATTTACATCCTCTTTACACTTTTATCACCTAAGATTCTCTTATATCTTATAGCCCTTTAACTTCCATCTCCTTTTTATAGCATTTTTCAAAGCAACTAACCATCATCTAGTCTTCCTAGATGATTTAAATATGTTAAAAAGGGATAAGCAGGTTTGGAAAATACAGTGAACTCGTGGAAAGTATGAAACTTCCAGTGGCAAAGGAAATGGGCTAACTAACAGACACTAGCTTTCAAGATGGCACCCACTAACTATTGTCTCCAGGTCTCAATGTCCTGTGTAACCCCTTGCTACATCAAACTGAGCTAATACTGAAGAAATGATGGAATGTGATTTTTTATGGGGGGGTGAAGGCTGGGACTGGTTTGAGCTACACCAGGATAAGCATACACTCAATCCTTTGAGCTGTTTACCTGGTCTCTCTCTACTTCTTCCTGATCTCTGCTTCCCTGCCCCTCACCCAGTGCTGGGATCAAACCCACCGCTTCCACAAGCCAGGAATGCATATTACCACTGAGTCTCATCCTTGGCCTAGTTTACTTTTAAAAATTCCTCACTATGGAGCCAGCAAAGGAGTACAGAGTTAGGGCATTTGCCTTTCATGCATCTGACCCTAATTCTATCATGGCACTGCCCAGTCCCCGAAGCACCGTGAGTAAAGAGTTCGAATAAGAACCTCAAGCACCACTCTGGGTGGTTGACTAACCCTTCAAAAATAAAAATAAACACGTAAATAAATGTTCCAATATGTTACTAAATCAAAGATGAGTTTAAAAAAACAAAACAAAACAAAAAAACTAGGGCTGTAGGGCCAGAGCAACAGCACACAAATTTGGGGGAGGGGGAGTTTGCTTTGTAGACAAACTGGATTCAATCCCTGGCATCCCATATGATCTACTGAGCATTGCCAGAAGTAATTTCTTTTTACTTTTTCTTTTTTGCTTTTTATGTCATACTGGCAATGCTCAGGGGTTACTCCTAGAACTGCACTCAGGAATTACTCCTGGCGGTGCTCGGGGACCATATGGGATGCAGGGGATCGAACCCAGGTTGGCTGAGTGCAAGGCAAATACCCTCTCCGCTGTGCTATTGCTCTGGCCCAGGAGTAATTTCTTTTCTTTTTTTTTTTTTTTGCTTTTTTGGTCACACCTGGCAATGCTCAAGGGTTACTCCTGGCTCTGCACTCAGGAATTACTCCTGGCGGTGGTGCTTGGGGGACCATATGGGATGCCGAGGATTGAACCTGGTTTAGCTGTGTGCAAGGCAAACACCCTACCTGCTGGACTATTGCTCTGGTCCTGATTTCTGACTGCAGATCCAAAAGTAACCCCTGAGCACAAACTGATGTGACCCCAAACAAACAAACAAACAAATATAAATGAAGGGGCTGTGATAAGGGAGTATAAAGAGTAGAATTGGGTCCCAAGTAAATGCATCCTGTACAAAAGAAAGGTGAAAAGAAAATAGGGCACTGCACAGCCAACCGCACCCAGTACAACCTTGGTGATGGCAAACAGTGCCCATGGAGAATCCTTCCTCAATATTTGTAAGACACTTCCAACCTAGAACCTCAACCTCATCTGCTTTCCTCTCTTGTAGTACCCCATACCTCCAAAAATTCACACTGGGAAGAGACTATAGAAGCCAGGTTTAATAGAATGGGGGGGTGGAGTTTGAAACATAGAATTAGAGCAATGTGTTCTGTGAACATAAGTTAGGTGAAACAGGCCTTTAAGACTCAAAAATCACAGGACAGTAAGGAGGGGTTTTGAATGGAAGAAGTGAAGTCGGTGTCACTCTTTGGTGTATTCTAAATAAAACTGGTTCCTTAGATTTACCAAAAGGAAGATGGTACTACCATATCAATTTTAAGGGGAAACAGGTTAGGGAAATAAGAACTTATCCAACATTCCAAAGTCCTAATGACTTCAGGGTATCCATTTTCTCTGCTATCCACTGAGAACAGAGTTGATGCACACTGTCTGGAAGTGTGGTAACCCTCCAAATAAAGAAACTTCACTGGTTACAGGAAGGAGGGTCAGGAGAGACTGCTGCAGAAGAATGAAGTAGGCCAAGGTTGGACTCCACAGGGATGCTCCCTCCCCCATCTCCTGTTCTTCAGAAGACCCAGTGGCCACACCCATGAACTGCCTCAGGCGCCAAAGTAATCTCATCCATGGGCCATGATCCAGAGACTCACATATAAATCTTGAAAGAGACCAATATTTACAATCACTGGAATTCCTAGGGCACGTGGTCACATTAATATCTCAAACTCTAGTATACTGATACACTAAATATCACATCATATTTAATAGATGAAAGTATAATGCACCCAATAACAAAATATGTAGGCACAATGTCTATTCTGTAGCAACGTATCAGTAATTTCTTATACAAAGAGTTAATGGCCCAATGGCTCCTTGTGAGATTGAACAATCCTCATTAACTTTCATCTAAGAAAATATTTCCTGACCATATATAAGCAAATTAGCTAAAATAAGCAATTAAAATAAATTACTGAGTGCCTGCTTAGGGCAGGCTCAAGAAGCAGTTGGGAAAATATGAAATAATTGTTGTCTTTAGTTGCAATGGTGGCAGGTTTGAATACTGAATATTTGTAAGAAATTAATATGAACATCTTTGTTAAAAATGACTTTAGTCTAAGAATATATTCATCGACCGTATTTAGAGAATTAACTGCAACAAGCAATATAAAATAGATTATTCAGTGTATGTGTAGGACTGGCTCAAATAGAAGTGGAAAAATTTTGAAACTTGTGTTGTCTGTATGTAGCTGCAGTGGTGGTGGGTTTTGGTTTGACTAGTAGAAACCCACTAAGTTCTAGAAACTCAGAAAGTGAATGCAAGAACAGAAATTGGCCAGATTCACACCTAACAGTCTAGAAAAAGATTCAGGACCTTATCAATACCATCCACATAGATGGGCTAATGGTCATTATAATTAGTGTCCACTAAGGGAGCTGACATGGGGATGGGGGGATGGGTGGGAAATGAGGGTCTTTGGTGGCGGTGGGAGCACACTGGTGGTGGGACTAGTGTTAAATGATGAATCCCTCTAACTGTGTTTTGAAAAACTTTGTACTTTGTAAATCATGGTGTTTAAATACGATCTCGATCACGATCTTCCCGTTAATCATCTATTTGCTAGAGCGGGCACCAGTAATATCTCCATATGTCCTGTCTCATGCCAGTAGAGCAAAGGGCATCGGCTTGCTACAGGAACATAAAGAGCCTCAAACCATTATATTAGGTCATGGGAATGACCTAATATAATTGTTACTGGCATTTGGCATGTCAAATACAACACGAGCAGCTTGCTAGGCTTGCCGTGCGAGAGGCATATTCTTTAAACACCTCCAAATAAAGCAATTATTGATGAACCTCGCGGCCAAGCGGCCACGCGAGCCGGGCTGTGATGGGCTGGTCGGCTGGGTGGAGTTCTGAAGAGAGGGAAGTCGGATGTGGAAAATGGCGGCGCCCGTGGAGTGGGTGGGGGGGTCGTCTGGCTTGTTGTGAGGTTCTGCTGGGGTGGTGGGCCAAGGCTAGAACCCACCATGCCTCCTGACTGCCTCATGAACGGCTGGGCACAGGGAGAGAAAGGAACCGCTCTGCCCCATGTCTAAGAGTCTCTGGACCTTGTTTAAATAAATTTTTTTTTTTTAAATTGAGTAGAAGGGCCGGAGCAATAGCCCAGCAAGTAGGGCGTTTGCCTTGCACGTGGCCGGCCTATGCCGGCCTGGGTTCGACCCCTGGCATCCCATATGGTCCCCTGAGCACTGCCAGGAATGATTCCTGAGTGCAGAGCCAGGAAAAACCCCTGAGCATTGCGGGTGTGACCCAAAAAAAAAAAAACTGAGTAGAAGTTCACTACATTTAGTAAGTTCAATTAGTGAAAGTAATAACACAGATGGCCCAATGTACATAGCAACCCAGATATTTATTGTATAATTTTAGCAATACTATTCTGAGATATATATATAGATATATATCAACATATATATATATAAGTATATAATAGATATATACTATTCTGAGATATATGTAAGCAATATAGTGTCTGCTAAAGGAGCAGGCACGGGGATGGGGAGTGGGTGGAGAAACGAGGGTTTTTGGTGGTGGGGTAAGGACACATTGGTGGTGGGACTGGTGTTAGAATACAGAATACTTGAAACAACTGTATTGTGAACAACTTTGTTAATAACAGAATTTTTTAAAAAATTGAAAGAAAGGCCAGACTCTAGCTCAAAATCTATAGCCTGATATGATTCACATTTGAGTTTTCAACCTCTAGATCTACAATCACTGACAGCAGATAAGGTTGAATTAAGAACTGAGCTAAGGGGCTGGAGCAATTAGCACAGCAGATAGGGCATTTTCCTTGCACGCGGCCCAACTGGGTTCAATCCCCAGCATCCCATATGGTTCCCTGAGCACTGCCACACTGCCAGGAGTAATTCCTGAGTGAAGAGCCAGGGTAATGCCGGAGCATTGCCGGGTGTGACCCAAGAAGCAAAAAAAAAAAAAAAAAAAAAAAAAAAAAGAACTGAGCTAAAACCTCAAACCCTACTCCTGCAAGCCAGAATATCAACCTCATAGGATAATCATAAAAAAATAAACAAAAATGCATATAAAGTAGCTTCAAACCACAAGCATCCATTATACAAATGGTACAGATCGTCATGTTACTGCTTATTTGTGTCAGTTTTGAAATCAGTGCAACCTGGGTTCAAAGACAGACTTCCCTGTTGAGAACCTTAGACAAGCAACTTCAGTTCCTAAAGAGTAGACACCTAGACATCACATATGTGGTGTGAGATGATCTCACTCTCACACATCCAAAAGAGCAAGAACAACCGATCCTGGCATGGATGCAGGGAGAAAGGGACTCTCATCCACTGTTGGTGAGAGTGCGGACTAGTCCATCCCTTTTTGGAAAACAATATAGACATTCCTTCAAAACTAGATATTATACTATGCAGCTGTTAGGAAAAAATGAAGTTATGAAATTTGCCTATAAATGGATGGACATGGAGAGGATCATGTTGAGTGAAATTAGCCAGAAGGAGAGACAGATATAGAATGACTGCATTTATTTGCATGACATATATATATATATATATATATATATATATATATATATTATGATACCAATATCCAAGATCAGGTGAAACATGGATCAGGAGATCTTGTCAAAGGTGGAAATTATCACAAATGTGAGGAAATCAGAGGCTAGGTAAGACAGAGAATGGAACAGTGTGCTAATAATTGTTGAAAGTGCTAATACCAATCTAGAACTGAGCATTAAATACAGGCAAAAAGATACACATGACATCATTTTAATGTATGTATTGTAATCCGCAATGTGGAAGGGAAGGAAAAGAGAAAGAGATAGAGAGAAAGAGAAAGAAATAAAGAACCTGCCAAAGAGGCAGGCTAAGGGAGAGGGGAGGGAATCGGGGACATTGGTGGTGGGAAATGGGCACTGGTGGAGGGATGGGTGCTGGAACACTGTATGACCGAAACCTAAATATGAACATCTTATGAACATCATTGTAATTTTGTATCTTATGTTGGTATAATAAAATATTTTTTTAAAAAACTAGATATTGAGCTCCGATTTGACCCAGCAATCCCACTCCTGGGAACATACCCTGGAGACCCAAAAACACACAGAAGAAACGCTATCTGCACTTTAATGTTCATCACAGCACTATTCACAACAGCCAGAATCTAGAAACAACCTGAATCCCCAAGAACAGAAGACTGGCTAAAGAAACTGTAGTACATCTACACAATGGAATACTACGCAGCTGTCAGAAAAGACAAAGTCGCGAAATTTACATGCAAATGGATGGACATGGAGAGTATCATGATGAGTGAAATTAGTCAGAAGGTAAAAGGTAGTGGTATATAAATATATACTAGTGATCTACTAATTATGGGGAATGTTAGTGCCACACTAGAACTGAACATTGAACGTACACAAAGGGAGTTACATGATAATCCCTAAATGTCTGTAGTGCAAGCCACAATGTGTAAGAGAGAAAGAAAAAGAGAAAGAGAGAGAGAGAGAGAGAGAGAGAGAGAGAGAGAAGAGAAATAGTGCCTGCTATAGAGGCAGGCTGGAGGAGCGGGCAGGGAACTTGGGGATATTGGTGGTGGGAATTGGGCACTGGTGGAAGGACAAGTGCTGTAAAAACGTATGACTAAACCCAATCATGAACATCTTTTTAACTGTATAGTGTACAGTGGTATAATAAAAATATTAAAAATATTTAAAATAAGTATGACAACCCCAACATTTTTAAAATGAACTGTTTGCCTGTAAAAAAAAAGAGAGAGAGAGAGAGTAGACACCTAGTACTGAGCATTCATATTCACTGTCATGGCCACAATCCTTCATAATTTTCATAATCTTCTCACCTACATAATAAGTACCATGCCTGGATCTCAGGATGTATTCAATAAATGCAGCTTCCCACAACAGCATGTGTGCTCAGAAAGCAAGCATACAGTGAAGACTGGGGTACCGGGGAACTAGGCATTGTTACCCATGAGCTGAAAGGACCACCTGAGTTCCTGCCACGGAAAACCCACCTTCCCTGCTATCAAAGGTGACTGCTGACTCAGACAGTAAAACCCAAGAAGAGTGGAGCATAGGCTGGCAAGTGGGCTCATGAATCCTGGACCAGCTACCCTGCCTTACACAAGATTATAAAAATAGATAATATATCTTTTAAGGGGGATAAAAAAAGGCTGAACAAATCCATTTTAAAGATTATTTCCTTCCTTTTTACAATCACAATGTGCTTCACAAATGCGCTGATTTTCATATTTCCACTGCCTTCATCTACCCCCTACTTTTGGCCTCCCTCCACATCTAATTTTGATTTTTCTTGTTCACTGAATAGATCTAGCCAAGGCAAAGAGACAATTAGATGGCATAAGAATGAATGAGATTTAAAAAAATCTTTATAAATAACTCCCTGCAGAAATCTTGAAATAACTGTGGACAAGAATTATCATCTAATTCACAATATCAACAACATGTAGACAAAAAAAAGTGAGCCATATAATGGTTGTTCCTGAATCACTTGGGGAATCAAAAATAGGCATTCCTCCTTTTATGCTAAATAATAATTTAAAGATTTATTCACTTAACATTTTGGTGGCCTAAAGCTATTCTAATCTGCAGTTAAAGTCTTTAGCAGAGGGACTATTTATGTTAAAAAATGCATATAAATGGAATCACTCTTACTTTATCATCGTTAAGTGCCTGTGAAAGATACTGGCACCTCACTACCAACCAGATCATCAATAGCAGAAACACAGTACATGTTCCCAAAGGCAAAACAACAAATAGGAGAACTTAAAAATAAAGACGAGCCAGTAGACTACATAACCAGAGTACTAATCCCTGAGAGAACAAAGACACAACAGACAGACCTTCGGAGTTAAGTCCAACTGAACTGCTAAATACTGCAAAGAATATCTAGCTCTTTCCAAATCTCAGTATTAATAGACAGGGACCAATATGAGCCCATATTCACATGTGTATACAAATATACACATACACATGTGTGTGCGTAAGTGGTACATCAAAGCATCAAACACAATTCTAGAGACAAACTATCAAGAGAAAACAATGTGCTTGATTTATACATCTTTTCCCCTATTATTTCATTATCAGGTAGTATATGGCTTAGATCAGATGCAGGTTAATAGAAAACAAGTCATTTATCAGTGCTCTATATTTCTCACTATTCATCTATAACATGCAGCCAAATCTAGGACTGTTTCAAAAAATATGCAGGTACATTCAAGGACAACAAACTCTTCAAAAGACCTTAGAAGCAGTTTCAAAAAATGAAGAGGGTGTGGAGTGCTATTAACATTCAAAGTTATTAGCTCAAAGTGCCCTGGGTGATTTTTAATGTCTGAAGTTTTCACCTTTTTTGGCCTAACACATTTTACTCAAGTCACCATTACGCTCATTAAAAAAACACTTATGAGAAGCTTGAGAGGTGGCACAGCAGATAAGACACCTGCCTTGCAGACAACCAACCTGGGTTCCACCTCCAGCACCACATATATTCTTGCAAGCGCAGCCAGAGTGATCCAAGAGCAGAGCCTGGAGTAAGCCCTAGCATCGACATGTGTGACCCCCAAAACAAATAATGATGGTGCTGATAAAACATTTTTGAGGGACAGGTAAATGGCTCAAAGGGCAGAAACTTGGGCAGGAGGAGGACAAATTCAATTCTGTATACCACATGGTCCCCAAGCACCATCATGAGTAAACGCTGAGCACTGAACTGCGAGTGGCTCCCCAGCACTTCTGGATGTGACTCCCAAAATAAGAAAATAATGATACACTCATTGTAACAGAGAGATGGTATAGTGGATAAGGTGTTTGCCTTGCATGCCAATGACCTGGGTTCAATCCCTGGCACCACTTATGGCTCCCTGAGTCTTGCCAAAATTAAGTAAGCACTTGGTGTGCTCCTAAAAGGCAAAAGAAAAGGAAAGAAGAGGGGGAGGAGAGAAGAGAAAGGAATAAGAGAGAAAGAAAAAGAATACTATTCTTGAGTAATCTACATGCCTAAAAGTGGAATATATAAGAGCCAGTGAAAATCTATCACAAAATACATTTATGGAGTCCTTTCCAATGTGGCAGTTACAGGCTCTGTATATAACATATCAAAATATTTTAACTAGAAAAATGGGAAATTTTGGCTAATATAGGTATCCATATTTCTTATATACATATAGTATCTATACAGTCACAGAAAATAAAAGACAGGAAGGTTACCAACACCAGAACATTACAATAGGGAACAAGTGATTATCATATCCCACAATCCCCTCAATTTATTTATTTATTTTTTTTCCTGATGGTGCTATTTTTTATTTTTAATTTTTTAAATTTTTTTTATTTTTACAATTACAAAGATATACAATTAAAAAGTTCATATTTGGGTTTTGGTCATACAGTGTAGCAGCACCCATCCCGCCACCAGTGCCCATCTCCCACCACCAACGCCCCGGTTCCCTCCCCCTCCTCCCAGCCCTCCTCCATGGCAGGTTCTTTATTTCTTTCCATTTCTCTATCTTTCTCTTTTCCTTCCTCTCCAGACTATGGATTACAGAACATACATTAAAGGGTTGTCATGTGTATCCTTTTGCCTCTATTTAATGCTCAGTTCTAGGTTGGCATTAGTACCCTCACAATTCTTAGCGCACTGTTCCATTTTCTGTCTTACCTAGCCTCTGACTCCCACACGTTTGTGATAATTTCCACCTTTGACAGGACCTCCTGATGTATGTTTCACTTGACCTTGGATATTGGTATCATAATATGTACCTATATATTTATGTTATGCAGATAAATGCAGTCATTCTGTAACTGTCTCTCTCCTTCTGGCTAATTTCGCTCAACATAATCTTCTCCATGTCCATCCATTTGTAGGCAAATTTTATAACTTCATTTTTCCTAACAGCTGCATAGTATTCCATTGTGTAGATGTACCAAAGCTTTTTTATCCAGTCATCTATTTTCGGGCACTCTGGTTGCTTCCAGATTCTGGCTATTGTGAATAATGCTACTATGAACATAAAAGTAGGGATGGTGTTTCCGCTGGCGTATTTTTGGTTTCCCAGAGTAGATTCCCAGGAGTGGTATGGCTGGGTCAAATGGGAGTTCAATTTCTAGTCTTTGGAGGAATGTCCATATTGTTTTCCAGAAAGGCTGTACCAGCCGGCATTCCCACCAACAATGGATGAGTGTCCCTTTTCCCCACACCCACGCCAGCACTTGTTGTTCTTGTTCTTTTGAATATGTGCCAGTCTCTGTGGTGTAAAGTGGTATCTCATTGTTGTTTTGATTTGCATCTCTCTGATGATTAGTGATGATGAGCATTTTTTCATATGTTTTTTGGCCATTCGAATTTCTTCCTTGCTGAAGTTTCTGTTCATTTCTTCTCCCCATTTTTTGATGGGGTTGTTTGTTTTCTTCTTGTAAAGTTCTACCAGTGCCTGATATATCCTGGATATTAACCCCTTATCAGATGAGTATTGGGTGAATATTCTTTCCCATTCTGTGGACTGCTTTTGTATCTTAGTCACTGTTTCTTTTGAGGTGCAGAAGCTTTTAGTTTCATGTAGTCCCATATATTTATCTTTTCTTCTAGTTGCTTTGTTAGAGATGTTTCATCTTTGAAGATGCCTTTAGCTTCAATGTCATGGAGGGTTTTTCCTATATTTTCTTCAATGTACTTTATGGATTCAAGTCTGATATTGAGATCTTTAATCCACTTTGATCTGATTTTTGTGCATGGTGTTAGACACAGGTCCAAATTCATTTTTTTACATGTCGCTGCCCAGTTTTCCCAACACCACTTATTGAAGAGGCTTTCCGTACTCCATTTTAGACTCGTTGCACCTTTATCAAAGATTAAATGATCATGTGTTTGAGGTTGGGTGTCAGGATACTCAATTCTATTCCATAGGTCCACGGGTCTGTTTTTATTCCAATACCATGCTGTTTTAATTACTACTGCCTTGTAGTACAGTTTGAAGTTGGGTAAGGTGATGCCTCCCATCTTCTTTTCCCGAGGACTGCTTTAGCTATCCTTGGGGGTTTATCGTTCCATACAAATTTCAGGATTGTTTGGTCAATTTCTTTTGAAGAATGTCATGGGTATCCTCATAGGGACTGCATTGAATCTGTATAGAGCTCTAGGGAGTATTACCATTTTGACAATGTTGATTCTCCCCATCCATGAGCAGGGAATGTGTTTCCATTTCCTTGTGTCCTCTTTTATCTCTTGGAGCAGTGTCTTGTAGTTTTCTTTGTACAGGTCCTTTACACACTTGGGTAAGTTGATTCCTAGGTATTTGATTTTCTGTGGCACAATTGTGAATGGAATTGTTTCCTTAATATCCCTTTCTTCTCTTTCGTTATTTGTATATAGGAAAGCCACCGACTTTTGCGTGTTGATTTTGTATCCTGCCACTCTACTATATGCGTCTATTGTTTCTAGGAGTTTTTTGGTAGAGAGTTTAGGGTTCTCTAGGTATAATATCATGTCATCTGCAAATAATGATAGCTTGACTTCTTCCTTGCCTATCTGGATGCCCTTGATGTCCTTTTCTTCTCTGATTGCTATGGCAAGTACTTCCAGTACTATATTGAATAAAAGAGGTGAGAGTGGGCAACCTTGTCTTGTCCCTGATCTCAGGGGGAAGGCTTTCAACTTTTCCCCATTGAGAATGATGCTCGCTGTGGGCTTTTGGTAGATGGCTGTAACTATCTTGAGGAAAGTCCCTTCAATTCCCATTTTCTGGAGGGTTTTAATCATGAACGGGTGCTGGATCTTGTCAAATGCTTTCTCTGCGTCTATTGATAGGATCATATGGTTTTTATTTTTTCTCTTATTGATATGATGTATTATGTTGATTGACTTGCGAATGTTGAACCATCCTTGCATACCCGGATGAATCCTACTTGGTCATGATGTATAATCTTCTTGATGAGTCTTTGGATTCTGTTTGCTAGTATTTTGTTGAAGATCTTAGCATCCGTGTTCATCAGGGATATTGGTCTGTAGTTTTCTTTCTTTGTGTTGTCTCTCCCTGCTTTGGGTATCAGGGTGATATGTGCCTCATAAAAGCTGTTTGGGAGTGTTTCTGTTTCTTCTATTTCCTGGAAGAGCTTGAACAGGACAGGCAGTAGGTCCTCCTTAAAGGTTTGGTAGAATTCACTAGGGAATCCGTCTGGACCTGGGCTTTTGTGTTTTGGAAGACTTTTAATTACTGTTTCTATTTCCTCAATGGTGATAGGCTTATTCAGGTATTGGAGGTCTTCTTGTTTCAGCCGTGGAGGTTATAGGACTTCAGGAATTGATCCATTTTTTCTAGATTCTCATGTTTCACGGCATACAGGCTCTCAAAGTAATCTCTGATGATCTTTTGGATTTCTGTGGTTTCTGTTGTGATGTCACCCTTTTTATTTCTGATTCTGTTTATTTGGGTTCTCTCTTTCCCTGTCCTTACAAGTCTTGCCAATGGTTTGTCAATCTTGTTTATTTTTTCAAAAAACCAGCTCTTGGTTTCATTAATCTTTTGGATTGTTTTTTTGGTTTCCAACTCATTGATTTCCTCTCTAAGTTTTATTATTTCCTTTTTTCTGCCTGACAATCCCCTCAATTTAAAAAAAAAAAAACTTGGGCCGCAACGCACAGTGCTTGGGAACCACTCCAAGTGATGCTCAAGGGCCAGCGGCCAGAACTACAACCCCCGACTCCCATATACAAAGCATGCACTCCAGCCCTCTGAACCATCTCCCTGGCCCCATCGCTTACCTATTTTGCTTATATTTTCTTTTCACAATAATACAAATGATCTTTGTGATAGGTATGTTAAGAGCAAAAGATAGCAAAGGCATTATATGAGTTTATACCATTACAAATTTATTACTTCAGGACTGGGAGGTTCCTCAAAGGGCTAGAGTACATGACCTGCAATTGGAGACTCTGAATTTAATCTTAGCATTATGTATTCCCACCACACCAAGTAGCCGCAGCATAGCTGGGCTTCACCCAAAGATCCCATCGGATAAAGTACATACATAGGTGTCACTAAGATTGAGGGAAATTTTTTTCCAAGGTTATTTAAGGCTCTGGGTAAAGTGAAATGTTAACATAGAAGTCAAGTTTCCCAAGTCAATGTTACCAATTTTTTTTTGCTTTAAGGATTATTTGGGTTCTGGATTAAATGATTATGCTCAAGGGTCCAGGCATTTAGCAAAAAGCAACCCAAAGTATGACACATATAGTTTTAAGTTATAGCGCTTCTCTAAAAAAACAAGCAAAACTGATTGAGAAGACCCCCTGAGAAGATTAAGAAGTGGCCCAACACTTAGGAATTTAAATTGTGGTGTCTTCCTCTATATAGTAACTGCAACCTCATACATATATTGCTATGGCTCTGGAAATTTTCAACTGTGGATCATGTCAAAAGTCAATAAGGAGCCATTGTATTTCTCCTTCTGCATTCACCTCTGACCATTAAAAAATAAGTGTGAAAAGGAAAGGCTGGAGAGACAGCCTAAGGGGGGACATGCGCAGCAGGTACAAGTCTCCTATTTGATCTTACACTGCCCAGTGTGGGTGGTCCTGATAAAAATCAGGATGAGAAGGAATGCTTTGTCCCACTCCTTCTAGAAGAACAACTATCAACATCAAAAAAAAAAAAAGAAAGGAAATGTTCTTTTCTTTTACCAAGAGCATCAGTGGAAAGGCTTTTAATTGTGAGCTTAATCATTTCATCAAACCTAACTGACTAGCTAAAGAAGGAATTGGAGGAGGAGGCGCCAGGCGCTTCTCAGTACTCTGTTACATGTCCCACTGGTGTGTTATATTTACATTTCATTTAGGCTGAACATGACTCAAGCCAATCTCTTTAGCAACTGAATGTTTCCTTCAAAGAGATGTCAGAATATAAAACTCGATAGCAACACTCATCTCCTCACAAACCCAGAAAGACTGAAAAAGCACGGTTCAAAGGGAACGTCCTTCCCAGGGAAAGAACACAAGCAAAGAAATACTGGATTGTGGACGGGTCCAACAGCCAGCTCCTGACCAATTAAAATTCTTCACCCTCAGGTAAGCAGCCGGCAGGGGACCTCTAGTAGGGGAGCAGGAACTGTTCCTGCATTTCATTCCCAGGTCAGATCCACGTATGGGCACCAGTGAAAGAAAGATTTTGTTACTAACTGAGGAAACACCCCCCATAGCCCCAACATCCGCCAGGATGTGCTATCACAGGCACCCAGACAGGACTTTGTTTGATCCATTCAAGCAACCTGAGAGGACACTGAGCTCTGGGTTCTCAGGTAAATCCCTCTCTGTCATCAAATGAAGCACAACATGGAGTCATCTCAGGAGAACAGCAAAGCAGGGAGTGGAAACCTATCAGGGGCGAGGGCTTTTCTCTTGATGAGGCCAGTGCTCAGCTCAGGTTGGGTGATTTGCCAATAGGTTTAATGTCTTCAGCCGTGCATGGATTACAGGCATGGCACAAGGCGCAGGATTGGAAGGTGTTCTCTCACACGGCACCTGTTTAGCAACAGCTTTGGGCAGAGCTTTGTGGGAAGCGCAGTTGGTGGGTTCCCCAAGGGAGAAGGACGGTTGCCAAGTAAGCTCTTGAATTTTAACCACATCGAATATTAAGTATAAGTAAAGGGTGTCTGGAAAAGCCTTTGATAATGCGACATCAATTTCACTTATTGAATTAGTCAAGCCTTAAGTAGAAGGAGGCTTGCTCCATTAGAGTGATTTCGAGGGTTACGTGATTCTCTATGCTTCCGAGATTTCTATGACCTCTAGCCATGATTTCCTACTCATGCCCCTGTGTGACTTCATTATTTGTAGAAGGCAGCAGACACTAAATGGCAGACCATTTGCTAAATCCAGGCATCTGAGAAATGGGGGAAGAAAATGAACTATAGCCATTGGTGCCCGGGGACATACTTCTGGCTCTGTGCTTAGAAATCACCCCTGGTGATGTTTGGCAGAGCAAAATCCATGCTGGAGATTGAACTGGAGTCTACAATGTAGAAACCAAGTGCCTAAACCTTTGAACTACTTTCCCGTGCTTTCAATTCTTTAAAAATATGAGGTGTTGGGCCCAAGTGATAGCACAGTGAGTAGGGTATTTGCTTTGCATGTGGCCAGTGCAGGTTCAATCTCTGGCATTCCACATGAATGCCAGGAACTCTTGAGTACCACCAGGAGTAATTCCTAAGCACAAAGCCAGGAGTAAACCCTAAGTAGAGCCAGGAGTAAACCCTAAGTAGCTCCAAAGCAAAAGAACAAAACAGTATGAGCTGTTAAACAACCCAAACATCCATTAATAGACCAGTTGGCAAGTAAAATGTGGAATAACACACAAAATAATATTATTCAGTCTTACAAAGAAAGCAAGATGAGGTCTTTCCCATGATCTTTCACATTTATACACTGTATACAGTTCTAGACAGGTTCTAACTGATGCCCGTCATCACATTAGCCTACGGAAAGCCAGAGCAACCCACACATCATGCGGTCAGTCATTCTCAACATTCAGACTCCATAGTTACTCAGGGCTCCATCCAAGCTTAAACCTTATCTTCCCCTGTAAGTTTCATCAGTAAATGCTCGAGATGAGACCTTTCTACTGATAGTATACCACCTACACGGCAAAGCCTGGCAAGCTACCCATGTTTTATTTGTTATGCCAAAACTAGTAACAATTATGGACCTCAATTCCATGACCTGAATTATGATTTGAGGCTCTTCCTGTCCCTGGAGCAAGCAGATGCCCTTGAGCTACACTTGCTTGCGAGCAGGACGTATGGAGATGTTACTGGTGCCCGCTTGAGCAAATCGATGAACAATGGGAAGACAGTGATAGACAGTGATTACAAAGAAAGCACATTCTAAAACAGGCTTTAAAAAATGTGAACATTGAAAATATGCTAAGAAATAGTCCAGTTACAAAAAGAAAATTTTGTACGACTTCATTTATATAGTGTATGTAGTGCTTCAATTCACAGAAGTGAAACATAGCATGGTGGCTGCCCAGGGCTTTGGGAAGAGTGGCTAAGAAATTATCAATGGGTAGAGTTTCATTCATGAGATGAAAGAGATCTACAGAAAGATCTATAAATATAGATCTATAGATCTATAGATCTATAAATATAGATCTATAGATATAGATATAAATTGTATAGTGTAGATACAATATGACTGAAGCATACAGAGGTTAAAGCATTTTCCTTGCATGTGGCTAACCCTAGGTTCAGTCCTTGGCATTGTATTGGTCCTTTGAGCACCACTAGGAGTAAGCTCTGAGTACTACTGAATGTGCCCCCAACAAAAAAAAAAAAGATTGGAATAGGGGGCAAGGCCCTGGCATGTGATAGGACCTAAATTTTATCTCTGGCATCACAAAGGCACCGAGTCTGCCAGATGAGATCCTGGTGAGCCCTGAGCGTCTTGATGGTCTAAGCACCCACCACCACGCCCAATAAGATCAAGCATCACAAGGAGTGACCCTGATATCCCAAATCCATGGCACCCCAAAACATATTAAATAACTATAATAATCAATGACATACTATATTATAGGTGCTCTGACACACTTTAATTTAAGTGATTTGTCTATATACAAATATGTCACAGGATAAAAGAAATCTAGATTCTCAACTTATCTAAATACATTGATATTATCTAAGAAATAAAACAAAGCAAATAAATAGGAAAATATTACAAGCAAGGAGACCAAAATGTAATCAAAAGTCTTCCCACAAACAAAATTCCAGGTCCAGATGGTTTCTACCAAATGTTCCAAATGTTCAAAAAGACCTTTCACCTATCCTTCTCAAGTTCCCAAAAAACCAGGGTAGAAAGCCAGGAATCCGTGAAGTTTCTATAATGCCCACATTATCCTAACAGCGAAAGCAGAAAGAGCCATCACACAAAAACAAAAACTGGGCCAGGGAAGTATCTAAGTGGGACAAAGCACAAGCCCAGCCTGGATAAGGCCCTGAGTCAGTACCTAGGACTGATACCTGAGTCAGTACCTAGGACTGATACCTGAGTCAGTACCTAGGATTGATACCTGAGTCAGTACCTGGGACTGATACCTGAGTCAGTACCTAGGACTGATACCTGAGTCAGTACCTAGGACTGATACCTGAGTCAGTACCTAGGACTGATACCTGAGTCAGTACCTAGGACTGATACCTGAGTCAGTACCTAGGACTGATACCTGAGTCAGTACCTAGGACTGATACCTGAGTCAGTACCTGGGACTGATACCTGAGTCAGTACCTAGGACTGATACCTGAGTCAGTACCTAGGACTGATACCTGAGTCAGTACCTAGGACTGATACCTGAGTCAGTACCTAAGACTGATACCTGAGTCAGTACCTAGGACTGATACCTGAGTCAGTACCTAGGACTGATACCTGAGTCAGTACCTAGGGTTGATACCTGAGTCAGTACCTAGGGTTGATACCTGAGTCAGTACCTAGGGTTGATACCTGAGTCAGTACCTAGGGTTGATACCTGAGTCAGTACCTAGGACTGATACCTGAGTCAGTACCTAGGACTGATACCTGAGTCAGTACCTAGGACTGATACCTGAGTCAGTACCTAGGGCTGATACCTGAGTCAGTACCTAGGACTGATACCTGAGTCAGTACCTGGGACTGATACCTGAGTCAGTACCTAGGACTGATACCTGAGTCAGTACCTAGGACTGATACCTGAGTCAGTACCTAGGATTGATACCTGAGTCAGTACCTAGGATTGATACCTGAGTCAGTACCTAGGATTGATACCTGAGTCAGTACCTAGGATTGATACCTGAGTCAGTACCTAGGATTGATACCTGAGTCAGTACCTAGGATTGATACCTGAGTCAGTACCTAGGATTGATACCTGAGTCAGTACCTAGGGTTGATACCTGAGTCAGTACCTAGGGTTGATACCTGAGTCAGTACCTAGGGTGTCTGGCAGTACCTAGGGTTGATACCTGAGTCAGTACCTAGGGTTGATACCTGAGTCAGTACCTAGGGTTGATACCTGGAGTCAGTACCTAGGGTTGATACCTGAGTCAGTACCTAGGGTTGATACCTGAGTCAGTACCTAGGGTTGATACCTGAGTCAGTACCTAGGGTTGATACCTGAGTCAGTACCTAGGGTTGATACCTGAGTCAGTACCCAGGATTGATACCTGAGTCAGTACCTAGGATTGATACCTGAGTCAGTACCTAGGATTGATACCTGAGTCAGTACCTAGGATTGATACCTGAGTCAGTACCTAGGATTGATACCTGAGTCAGTACCTAGGATTGATACCTGAGTCAGTACCTAGGATTGATACCTGAGTCAGTACCTAGGATTGATACCTGAGTCAGTACCTGAGTCAATACCGAGGCTCACACAGCAGCCTCACCCCCCCCCCAAAATAGCACCACTGGGGCCGGGCGATAGCCCAGCGGGTAGGGCGTTTGCCTTGCACGCTGCCGGCCTGTGCCAGCCTGGGTTGGATCCCGGCATCCCATATGGTCCCCCGAGCACCGCCAGGAGTAATTCCTGAGTACAGAGCCAGGAGTAACCCCTGAGCACCGCCGGTGTGACCCAAGAAGCAAAAAAAAAAAAAAATAGCACCACTGGGTGTATCTCTGGTGGCCTGATCTAATGGGTCACATGGATGGAACTAATCACAAAACCATTGGGTCTGCACCACTAGGTCAAAATAAACCAGGATTGTCCCATGAGTCCCCTAAAAGGCATACCTGGGAAGGTGTCATCAATTAAAAACTAAAACCACCCCTTCCAAAAAAATACTAAAGCTATTCACCTCTGATGAATGAAGAGACAAAGGTCCTATGTACATTCTACAGGATGGGAGAAAAAATATAAATGTACACACACACACACACATATACACATATATATAAAGCATAATGTACATATATATAAAATCATACACCATATCAAACAAAGGGCTAATATTTAAGATGAAAGCACTGGCAAAAATCAACAATAAAATATAAATAACCACACAAAAAAGTAAAGAGATGATC